>PVIW01003700.1:0-157993 GCA_004026585.1 Noctilio leporinus
TGTACATTTCAACTTTTAAATAGGAAGCGGTCTTTATAACATGACAAGTATATCAGTCCTTGCCATTTCCTGGTTCTAAAAGGGCAGCTTGGGCAAGAACAACATAGTAAGCTGGGGAAAAGTTGGAATAACCGTTTCACAAGTGTACACAAAAGCACATCCTCTGAAGTTATGTCCTTACACCTTCAGCCATGTTTCTTGCTTTCCCTCACCAGCCCGTGACAGACCACCTCGCCTGGGCCGCTGCTAGCCCACCTGGGACTGTGATGTCAGGACCTGGGGAAGAGCCTCTTGCTCTGAACTGCCACTTCCATTTGGTCTCTACTTCGAGACATTCTTCCCCAAGCTTTGAAATGTACTCTTAAAGCTAAGGGTGAAAACACAAAATGACTAATACGTTTACAGTGCAGTGTTTGGAGTTTAGGCAGGACCTAGATGGTGTATCATAAAGTAATACATTCTAGGATCAAACTGTTTTAGTAATGTGGAACACTAAAAGTGAAAACTGTGACTGAATTAAATGATGCATAAATGTATCTTAAAATGAGTTTCCATTTACTCTTAACTAGTTTCTAACATAAAAACTTATCATCTAAATGTCACAGGCAGATTATTTGGAATAATCTTTAAATTTGTTGTTAATGCTACAGTTTACTTAAAGTTGGAAAGCATTCCATACCAGTCAAAAAAGTTTTAAAAAGCCACTATTAGGTTTCATTTTTACCCACCACTAGACTAGTAAATGGAATAATTTTATTCCACTGCCCTTATCCAGAGAAAATAAGTGCATTAAGAGTTATACCTTGATAACATTAATCAGAGCTGATACGCCTATCATTAAACAATTAGATTATATTTAGTGAAATGTTTGTCAGTCAAACTCACTAGAATTTCAACTCCATGGAAACAGAAACTGTATCTTATTTCCAGCTACATCTTCATCTTAGAAAACAGGAACTAATGAAGCACCAAATTTTTACTAAATGAATCAAGTAATGAATCAATATGATGGATTCAATGTGTATCCAGACATTGGAGGAAGTTTTGGAGTCAAGGAAAAAACTTTCTTTCTTACATTTAATATTCAACAAAACAAACAAAAAAATCCCAGTAAATTTACTTATTTAATATGATAATAAATTAGTAACGGTAAAAGCTCTACAGGGAAACAAGTGTATTATTTCCACACCCACTCAATTATACTTTTACACTCTCCAAATTTTAACCATAAAGCAGCTTTTAAAAACATCCTTTTGCTTTACAAAGTAACTAGCTGTGTGAATAAGCGTGGCTAGTGTATAGCAAGGAAAAAAAAAAAAAAAAAAAAGGCAGTTCAAAGATGTGTGAACTGGTGGAAAAACGGACATTTCCTGTGTTTTATTGAGGAGACTAAAGTATGTTAGTATAAAATTAGAATGTTAATGGTCTCGCAGGTAGCTGTCAACCGCCTATTAGAAAGGCAGTATATTGCTGTGGCTAAGAATAATGTTGGGAGCTAGGCTTTCTGGATTTGAGTCTTGAGCTTCTCACTCTCACTCTCTATGTGAACCTGGCAACTCAAAGGCTCACTCTGGGTTTCAGTTACTTAAATTGCAGGTACTTGCACTCTATTCCAGCTTCTTTATCTGTGAAATAGGGAGAATATTGGTACTCACTTCCTATTTTGAGGATTACTAAATAAAGTTAATACTTATTAAAATACCTAGAATTGTACCTGGCATGTGTTAAGTGGTCCCTAAACGTAAGCTGTTATTATTAACTCATTTTCTCTACCAGGGAACATGATGAAACAGACATATTTGTCTCCATCCTTGTCTTTTAACTTCATCTAACCCCTTTCCTGTCTAGAGCAACCCTTCCCCCTCCCTTTTCTTGTTTTGCTCAGTGCTGTGTCAGGTCTGGGACACTGAATATTCTTTTGCATGTATGGCTTCCAGTCTGTATTCTCCAAGCAGCATATTTAAGAATCAATGAAGCTGCACACGGGCTGGGGCCACCTGCAAGTTCAACATGTCATTAGCCATGGGGAGTTTGTAGTGAGACTTGTAGATTCTTTGCTGTGTGTGAGTTCACTCAACACATAACTACTCGGAAAAGCATTTCAGATGTTTTTGGCAGCCTAGTTAAAAAACACAGAAAATAATGGGCTATTGCCTGAGCACATTTCCCATAGAGTTATTTATTTATTTACTTACTTATTTGGTGAAAGGTATGTATCTTGTTTAACCAGCAATATCACTTTTTTGGGTTGGCAAGTGGGTTCCTAGAACCAGGAGGCATGGAGAACTGTTTCCAACATGCAGATCAACATCAAATCTGAGATGTTCCAGGTACAGACAACGAAATGTGAGAACTGACTACCACCACCGGAAAGACAGAGTACTAGTTCCCAAGTCTTTATTAAATCTTTTTAATATTTATATAGTAATCTTTCATATATGAATATTAATATGCCAGACCTTTTCTTTTCTATATATGTTTTCTTTCTTTCTTTCTTTTCTTTTTCTTTCTTTTTTCTTTTTTTTTTTTTTTTTTGTCTAGTCTGCCCTGAAAGGGAAGTTTAAAAAAATTGTGGCATTTCACCACTCAGCCCTCAAAGTGAGAGGTGAAAGACACATACAGTATTGCTTTATAATAATCTCAACCATGTTTCCACTTCCTGCTATGCAGCAGTTTAAGTACCTTTGCCTTGGTTCTCAGCTTTATTTACTTTGTTTTAAATGAGACGCAGAGATTGGCTATTCAATTCTTTTTTCTCTTTGAACTCAATGCTATTTTGATATTGAAGCACATCTAGTCTCTTTACAGCTCTGGATAGTTTACCCTCTTTGAATTACCCATTCTTTCTGTACATTCTTGCACACAGGTATATCAGACAACATGTAAAAAAATTAATAAATGCCTATCAATAGTTGCAATGATCAGAATCCTTCTGGTAACTATATTGTTTTTTTTTTTTTTTTTAAGATTTTTAGAAAGAGGGGAAGGAAGAGAGGCAGAGAGGGAGAAAGACATCGATATATGGTTGCGTTTCACCTGCCTCCAGCCACAGACCTGACTGGAGACCTGGTTTGTAAGCTGTTTATGTGCCCTGGCTGGGGAATCGAACCTGCGACCTTTGGGTTCGCAGGCCAGTGCCTTATCCACTGTGCTACCAGCCAGGGCCTGGTAACTACATTGGTATTTAGAAAGTCTGCTAGGCTAGACCTAATTTCCAGTGCTACAGGGATAAAGTATAAGGGAGGACCCTTATACTTACTGTGTGTATAAGTATAGGTTGCCAAAAACAAAGTATAAGGGAGGACCTTATACTTACTGGAGATCTACTGTATGAATAGTTCTCAGCTTAAAAAATAACAGCAGCATTCTACAATTATATTTTTCTCTTTTTAAACATTTTTTAAAGGTTTTATTCATTATTTTTGAGAAGGAAGGTCAGGGAGGGATGAAGAAAGGGAAAGAAGCATCAGTGTATGGTTGCCTTTCACCTGCCTCCAGCTACAGACCTGGCTGGAGACCTGGCTTGCAAGCTGGTTATGTTGCCCTGGCTGGGAATTGAATCAGTGACCTTTGGGTTTGCAGGCCAGCACCTTATTCACTGTGCCACCAGCCACCAGCCAGGGCTACAATTATATTTTTTCTAAAATAAAATCTGCAAGAAGTTTTAACATGCTATTGCTCATGATTGTAGACAAGAATCAAACATTCATTTAATTCTGATATTCTATGAATCTTTGAATGTTTATATTATTCCTAATGTTAATATTGAGTTAATGTATTAGTATGTTTATTCAATTAAAACAAAAGTTACTTTTGAAGAACATTTTAAATACAAGTTACTTAAGAGCTTAAAAGATAATGAGGCAATTTTTATTGAGCAGCAAGAGGGATATGGAAACTCCATATATAACTATAATTCAAAGTGTAATACTAAATAACCACAGAAGAAGTAGGATCAAAATACTCTGAAATCTTGAATGAGTGAGAAATCCTGGACCGTAAGTGAAGTTTTCTCATTAGTTTATAGTGTGTTTATGAGTTATAAAACTGTAATTTTAAAATAGCCCTGAGCATATAGTTAGGTAATCTGAATATGTTAAAATAAACTTAGATTCAAATAACTGAGTTCTTACACAAATATATTGAGCGCAATGATTTTTTTGTTTTATATTTTTGCTTTTTTTGTAAAATAATACAATATTACTAGTTATCTAGTTTGAAGTACCCTCCTGGATATCATTTAGAATAAAAAGGAGAAAAACAAAGAAACTGGTACTAAAGATTGATTTTTCTAACACATATTTTAATATTTAACTTACCATATAGTAGCCTTTCCATATATTTCATTCACTTCTAGTTCATCATCTCATTTACTGTTTCATAAATTACTTGGTTAAAAACCTTGGTAGTTTTGATCATGTTTCTTCAAATGCCATTTGATTTAATTTACTTATGATTATTTTCATAATGATACCATTATTCAAGAAGAAATTTGTTTTCAGAAGTCAATAGTAGTCTCTATTATTATTTAATATTCTTTTAACAACTATAATTTCATTTTTATGCATTTTAGCACATGGGTTTTTTAGGAGAGGAGTAGATTCTGTCAATTGAGCTCCATTTTCAAAGCACTCTGGCCATTAAAAGAGAAATCAATCATTTTTAAGAGAGTACATTCATTTTGGAATCAAACAATATAAAGTAAAAAATTGTGTTTAAAAGTAGCAACCAGTCCACATGATCATGTTTGCTTTTTAAACTGCTGCCAAGCAACATAAGTGTTTTATTCTTCAAGGATTTGAAAGCAATACAAGAAATATTCTAATAAATCTCTAAAAAGGAAGAAAGGCAGGAAAGTAGGAGAAGAGAAAGGGAGAAGAAAATGAATGACTGAGGAAAATAAAGAAGTATGCCCATATTTTTCTCCCAAACATTTACCACATATTTTTACATTTTAGTCATGTTCAGATGTTACCTAAAAATTACTAGATATTTTTAGGAGTTTGTTCACCTCTAAATGAAGCAATTTCAGGTGGTCTCTATAAACCCTTCAAAGACTGGAAGTCTGATACCGCATGATTTTATATCAAGTGAATGCTACATTCTTAAACAAATGAATTTTGAACTGGAGAAATTTATAACAAGAGATAAAATTCAGAGGGTTCATGAAATTTTACAGTCAGTATTCAAAATGTATTTTGCAGTCTCTCACTTAGGCTTGGCCAATAAATTAATATGATACTCAGCTTTGGTGTTTTTCTCCTTGCCCATTTTCTCCTTTCTTAGCCTTAATAATCATTATAACTGGAATTTCAGTACAGTCAAAGAAATTAGTAATCATACAACAATGATTCCAACCTTTGTGGCAAGAATAACAGATTAAAACATTGTATTTTTCTAGAACATTATGTTTGCATATTTTTTTACAGTGGTGCCTAACAGAAAAAAATGCACTAGTTTATTGAAAACTGAACACTCTTTTAAGAATGTACTAGAGATGAATACCAAACTTATGAGAAGTAGATTATTGATTTCTTTTTCAACATCATACCTTTTCAATTTATTTCCCCAATTTCCATTGTTCTTATGTTTCCATCCACTTAATATTCCAATGCATGCTGGTTGGTCTTTTGAGTTACATCTTTATCGATCTTTTGCATTAAAGCAGAACTTTTGGAGGTTTTGCCCTAAAATAGTGGTTTTAGCTCCAGAAGATAGTCATTGGTTTTGTGACATGCAGAGTCATGCAAAATTTTAAAATGTCATTTAATTTTACATAAAAATACACATGAACCACTAATAGAGCTGTAAATAGACTTTATAAACTTGACACACCCTACCAAAAATATAACTGTAAAATATATTATATTCAAAATTTCTAAACCTTACCCTATCTTCCTGCTTTTATAACTTAAGAGGGTAATGTGTGAATCTGATGTCTTCAAATATAATATAAAATAATTTATATTATTAAACTATAATTGTGTTACATATAATTTTGTATTATATCATATTATATTATATTAATTAGTTGATAACTTTGCTTTACATAGACTATAGATCTTGGGCATAAAGTGTTTTTGATATTTGTACTTATTGTTTCATGTTTTTCAAACATTATCTCATTTTACTCCTCAGGTTTAATCTTTTTACTCCTTCTTTTAGGTAAACAATTATTTTTAAATTTCAGCCACCTTTATTATATCTAAGTAAAGTAGATGAAGAAACATACACAAAATGTTACTCAAATAGCTCAATTTATTTATCTCCCAGTGTTTACACAGAGCTTAACTTTAGGTAGACTCAACACATTTGCAAAATTTTTAGAAACTTATAACCAAGAACGTATAAAGATACTGAAAATTATCTTCATACCATTAACATTTTTATTTGCTAGCTCGTGATACTAACCTCAGAAATAGATATTAGCTTATCAATTAAAATGCAGTCTTGCACATACGGGTAGCTGCCCTGCATACATTTTTCTTAAATCGCAAGTTTAGCTATCATTTGTGAAAATAGATTTCTTACATAATATTTTTGACAATTCACCAGAGGATTTAAATAATCCTTTAGTAAAGTAAGCAAGAAATTGCAGTTTTAAGTAATTATGTTGGATGGATAAGAAGTATTTTTTTCAAACTGAAGTTATACCCTGGTCCATCCTTGGTTTTTGTTGAATAACTGCAACTTCCATGGAGGAAGTCAAGTTTGCTAATTGTCCCCATAAGTGATCTTGTTTCAGAACTTGGTGGGCTGTAGAATCATTCAGAGCATAAGTCACCCCAACATCCAGTTCAAGCCTGCATATTTTAAATATGGGATTTTTCTAGCTAAATATTCAATGTTGAGCCAGAAACAATTTAAGCTTACTAAATATCAGAAGAATTCCATTTTTTTCTTACCTTCAGTTATATATTAATCTTTCACCCTTATATTGCTGATTTGCTTAAGGAAGAATGTCCTTCATACTTAAGGTTACAGGTTTGGGCTGAATGCTTTTATGCAAGTGAAACTATTGCTACTTACAGCCCTAAAAATCTGTCTTAACATTTATTTACTTGAACTATTTTATCTCCAAGACAACAGTTTTTCCACTCTTTTCTGTTATCAGCTGAAGATGCATCTGTTTTTGAGATTTGTTCCCATAATAAAAATGAGGCGATTTAAGTTTGGCCAAGTTAAGCATTTTGAAAAGGAAGATGGGGAAGTCAATAGCTAAACCTCTCTCTGGGTGGGGGAGTAGCCTCTCTCTGATACACTAATGGGTTCAGTAGTTCTTCTGAATTTCTATGAGAGATCTGTGGGCAGAGCTACACCAGGAAATGATCTCCAAACTTTGAAAATACAAGGGGACAACAGTTAATACTTTCCATTATGTCATTCTGCTGACCCTTGGGCTCTGCTTTTATTTTCCCTCAATGAATCACTCTACTGTGGTTGTAATTAAAAATAATAATAATAATGTTCTGGGGAATGCAAAGATCTGAGAAGAATCAAATCAAAATTTATATACTCAGTGGCTATCTTACAAACCCAAAAGACATATTTTTCTGTATAATTTAATCTAATAGTTTTTTTTAAAGAATCCCAAGGAGAGTAGAAAATTTTATAGAAATGTTATTTAAAATTGTAAAATGTTCATTTATTGATTTCATCAAAAGTACTAATCAATTTAAGTAATGATCACCTTGATTGCCAAACAGCCAAAATCTCTTAATCATTTTAAAATAGTTTTATTTCTTTTGAAGCCTCTGTTTTCCTTTCCCAGGTACTGTGATAGAAATCAAATGGAGCTGATATTTTCTTTTAATAATAAGCAGGGTTTTTTTTTTTTTTTTTATATAACATTCTGCAATGTATAAAGAGCTTCACCTATATGACCCCACAGCATACAGAATTCTCATAGCATTTTCTTCTGTTTCTGAGAATCTAAACCAAATATGATACTTAAGAAAAAAAAATCACTTGTTTTTCTCCTTTAACAGTAGCAGATTTTTACTATACCCATTTTCCCCCATCACTTCTTTGAATAAGAAATTAAACAACTTAAGCCTTTACATTTAAAATTATAGTTCATCTAATTTTTGTAAATATTAAAAGTAAAAACAGAAAATGCCTCATCATACAACCTAATTTGGGTCTTGAGACTTTCACCTGCCTTCAGCTACAGACCTGGTTTGCAACCTGGTTATGTGCTCTGGCTGGGGAATCGAACCAGCAGCTTTGGGTTCTCAGGCCGGTGCCTTATCCACTGTGCCACCAGCCAGGTGGTGATTGGTATTTTGATTTATGATTTCTCTTAATGAACACATTTTAAGTTTTTAGAAGGAATTCTCAAAAGAAAGGGAAAGTCAATTACCATTTTAATTTTGAAAAAATGTTATTTTGGAGTAGAAAGCTAGTTAAAAATTAGAATTTCCAAAGTTTTAATCCTGAGGAAGAAGCATTTGTTAGAGCTAAAGGACAGCATATGGTACTTACACTGCACCGCCAGGGGCCTGGAGAGCCGATATCCTGAGTCCTCTTGATGAGCAATGAAGCTTGTTTTATTTTATTAACTACAAAAAACATCATTCTTAATTCAAAAACTGTGGGCAGAAACAGAAGCCCAGGGGTAATTTTTCCAGTGCTAATTCTCGAGTCTTGGCCACCAAAGGCTAAAGGTACTGTTTTTGAGAAAGCATCTTGTTTTTACTTACAGCTAAAACATTAAAATGTGTTAGCTGATCAGTGGGGTGAGATGAAAAGGTTTCTTTTTTGAATCATCAGATTGAAGTGAGGGAGATATGTAGTGTATTCAGAGGAGCTAGCTAAAATACTCAGTTCCTGGCATTCAAAAAGGATGTTGATATACTACCTTCATTTAAAACTTTTTTTTTTTTTGCCAATCCTGGTCTTGAAATAAGAGGAAAATAACTTCTGCTATCATACAAGCTATTTGTCATAATCCTCTCCATTGAAATTGGGACAAAATTTGCAACATGTCACTTGGAATTGATTGCCTTATCAATTCTGTCAATAACAGAGAACTTGGTTTCATCAACTCAGCTTGATTTAGATCATGTCCCCTCCTGACCTTGTGATGAAGAACTAAAAAGGAATAGCTCTAGGGAGGAGCAGGAGAGGCATTTTCCCAGAATGTTCCATCCTCTTCCTTTAATGCATATATTGGTGAGCACAATAAATCTGTTTCCTTAGTCAAATATTATAGACAGATGTAGTGTGGGTAGATGGAACCTCTTTTTTGGCTTCCAGTAGCTCATTCTTATCCACCAAGGATAGGGAGAATCTAGTGCCAGTTATGATGTACATTTTTAAAGAGTAGAAAGAGGCCTGTATATAATATTTACTAAAAGTAATAAAGTAGAAAATAATTTCCAACACACCAAAATACTACTCAATGTTAACTATTTGGCATTCAGCATTTTAAAATTTATATCATTGTTTTTCCCCAGTTTTAAAAAAATTATTATATAGTAAATGATATTTTTGTAGAGAAATACATATGTATGAGATTTACATAATTATTTCTCTCAAAGAAAAATGTACATTTTTAAAAGTACAGAGGACAGAAAGTGCTTCCAGAAAAAAAGTCATTCTTCTCTCTATAACAATAAGAGATAAACATGAAGATCTGTTATTCTCAAATTAAAGACTATTAAAGGAAGATACATGAAAGATGATGGTACGTTCTGTTTATTGGGCCAGACATTGCAAAGCCATGTAGAATCTGTATTTAACTACAGTGGCACATTCTCTATTCTAGTAATAACACTCTATACAATTTAGTCCCCCCCGCCCCAATTTAAGTGTAGCCTGGGGCAGTAGAAACAGAAAATAAACACCAGACCTTCCAATAACTAGGATCTGTATACTATAGTCCAGGTTTGTTACCTTAGTTTCAGGAAGGATGCTAAGGAGACTCTTTAAATTTTAAAATCTTCTCTGCATGTCTGATACAGATGCAAATACCTTGCTCATTACATCCTATCAGCCTTTTTAAACAAGTTTGCTAAAGCAAAATCATTCTCTGGCAGTAAGACAGCTTACCTGCCAACCCTGACATTTCTAGAACCAAATCAATATTTCAGTAGCCTCCAAATATAAATCTGATGTTGATTTGAATTCTAGAAAGTAATGGATGATCCAATTAGAAAACAAACAAAAAAGTTCAAAAAATAATTAGAGTGTTTATTTTTCCTTCATGATAAGGAATCCTTGACAAGACAGAGTGTTGTTCCCAGCAAGCCTCCTTCTAAGGGTGTAATTGATCTTGGAAGTTAAAGGCTTATTTGCATTTTTAACATTGTGAGTTAAATATATTGTTTTGATAGAGCTGTTAAATGGCAGTTTACCAAGCTCAAAGTTTATTACTCCTTGGTGTCTGAAATATGCAAAAGTGTTCATCTAGGTAAGATATATTTATAAATGAGCTAGATATGACAACAAAATACACAGCACAGTCCCTATCATATATAGTAGTCCCCATTGTCTATTGAGTGAATAACAGATGCTGTAGCCCTTTTTAAAAATACAGTTATTTATCTTTGGGAAGTCTAGAATTTGATAAACATTTAGACCCATTTCAATGCTTTATTCTACTGAAAATGCATTTGTTCAATTTTATCCATCTGGCTTTCTACTCATCTATCAGATTTGTTACCTTAACCCTGGCTATTATGGCTGTTATGGCTGTTATGGCTCCATGGAATGAGCGCCAGCCTGAGTACCAAAGGGTCATTTGTTCAATTCCCAGTCAAGACACATGACTGGGTTATGGGCCAGGTCCTCAGTTGGGGTTGCAGAAAAGGCAACCACACATTGATATTTCTCTCCCTCTCTTTCTTTCATCCCCTCTCTCTAGAAACAAATAATCAGATAAAGATTTGTTATCTTAATTTCAGATTGTTGTTATTAGAGAGATGTTAGTTTATTCACTCAATTAATGGTTTATTGTAACTAACATGATCTAAACTGTAGAACAATAAAATATGACAGAAACTGACCATGCTTAAAAATAACAGTAAGGCATACTAAAATCACTGGATAAAAATAATAAATATTCTGGAGAGTTGCACAATAAATTATGTGTATTCATTCATTCCTGTTGGATAGACCAGCAATTCCTATGGAATAGATAAACTGAGATAGTTCAGTAAAATTTTCTCATGCTGAGAAAGCAATGGTCTAATTACAGGCATGGGGAAGAGTATCAGACAGGAATGGATCCTGAGTGTAGAACACACTATTTTGTGTTTTAACTTACCTGAAACATTGGGCAAATAACATATTATTCTTACATTATTATTCTTACATATTATCTGGAGGGATAGGTTAATTTTTTTTTTTTTTTTTTAATTTTAGAACTTGACATTTTGAAAGTTTGCCCGCAAAGCAATGTGTTGTGACCAACTGGGGAGTGGCTGAAACTAGAACAGTGAAGACTCTTAGAAAAATAAAAGTCAAAGTGTTGAAAGATCTGAGCTGTGGAAGTTTCAGTAAATACATGAAAGAGGTAGATGTAGGAAATACATTTTGACATAGAGTTCAAACGACTTTCATTTACTCAACAAACACATTTGATTTTGAACCTAATTCTTAGGACTATATAAGATTTTATTTATGTAAATAAAATATGTATGTATATATTTATACCTAGTATATCTGTCTGGAAAAAGCCCAACCAAATGCGCATGCATGAACAATGGTAAAGTAACTTCACTGTACTGGTCAATAGGTCAGTAGATGGTGTTGAGTGAGCATATGCACTGTGTGGCCATCACATTTATTTTATTTTTTTTCATTTAAAGATTTTATTTATTATTTTTAGAGAGAAGGGAAAGGAGAAAGGCAGAGAGGGAGAGAGACATTAATGTATGGTTGCCTTTCACCTGCCTCCAGCTACGGACCTGGCTGGAGACCTGGCTTGCAACCTGAATCACATTTAACATGACTGAGCGAGTGGAACAACATCACAAAGAAATTTTGTGTTAAGCTTGAACATCCTTTGCAGGAATTATTCAGGTGATTCAGAAGGCTGCAGCTATGGGCAACTGAAGCTAGGCAACTCCATCATGACAATGTGCCTGCTCATGCATCACATGTCATGCAGAATTTTTTTGGCAAAACATCAAATCACCCCAGTGACTCAGCTGCCTTATAGCCCAGATTTGGCACTCTGTGACTTCTGGCTTTTCTCAAAACTAAAATCACCTTTAAAAGAAGATATTTCAGACCATTGATGAGATTCAGGAAAATATGATGGGACAGCTGATAGCCATTGGGAGAACTGTATGAGGTCTCAAGGTGCCTGCTTTGAAGTGAACTGAGATGCCATTGTCCTATGTACAATGTTTCTTTTATCTTGCACCTTTAATAAATGTCTATAGTTTTTTTTGTTTGTTTGTTTGTTTTTAATTTTATTGTTGTTGTATTAAATCCATCCCCATTTTGCTCCCCTTACAGTTTTAATATTACATAGCTTGGTACCTTCGATTTTCATGAAGCTCAACAATTTTATCTTTTTTATATCTTTAGACTAGCAATACATCATTGCACAAATTACAGGAGATGATAACATCAAAGATATGTCTGAGGTTTAAAATCTGGGTGAGGGTGATGATTTCAAACAACAGCATCGTTTGGTCAAATACCAGACTGCTGTCCCAGCTCTATCTCCCATTAGCTGTTTCAATTTTGAGTGGCTTTATCTTAACCTTCTTTAAGTTTCTGTTTCCATTTCTGTTCATCAAGAACTATAACATACCCTTTATTGTTTGTGGTAAGAATTGATGAGAACAACACATGTCCAGTGCTTGCAATAGTAGCTGGTTAATGTGTAGTTACTATTATATTTAGTAATTGGTTTTAAACAGTAAATTAGTGGCAGAGTATGGAGAACAGATCATGAATTCAGTTTGATCCATATCTGGTAACCATCCAGAAATGTGGATCCAAAGAAGAGCAAAGATTCTGAACAAGGACTGCTCTGTTAAGAAATGTAGTTGAATGGAAACTAATGACAGCACCTTGCAAGGGGACATACACAAAGAGGAAAGCCATGGAGAAATGTTTAAGAAATATCTGAATTAAAGAGTTCAGAGGAAAAGACAAGAAATGAGTTAAGGAACTGGTAAATATGAGAAGAATATATTTTTCATTTGTTTCTTTAAGTAAGTCATAATAATTTGCTCTGTTTAAGAAAATATATACATCTGAATTTCAGGGGCTTCATATTTGATTTAACATCATCATGATTTGGTTAACTTTCTCAAATACAAATAAGATTGTATCAAAAAAATCTTCTTCTTCCCTCAGTTTAAGAATTTAAACTTGATAATGGCTGTTTCGGGGTGGCATCTTGGGATTGACCAGCTCCTTACTGAAACTTTGTTAGAAGCTAGTTGTTAACTTAACCACAATACCTCCCAGAAAGGGATCAAAACTTCAGTGTATGATACTTGCCTTTACTGAACTGTTTTTCACTTGTGAAAACTTACATCTATGAACAGTAACTAGTAGGGATGTGACCAGATCTGATTAGTAAAGAGTATTAGATGATCTAATAATTTATTTGTCTTCCCATTAAAGATAATTCATTGTTTGAGGGAAATCTCAGTATATTGATTTGGTGCTCTAAGCAGCATCAAAAACAAAGTATTTAAGTCCTCAAAATGAAGTTCTCAGTATATAAGCAGTAGAAAACACACTGCATTCAGTTAAACCTCTTAATATATACCAGAGCATATACAGGATGGTATAAGAGTAGGTTTATAGCTGTTCATATGGAAAATAATATAATAATTAATAAATAATAACACAAGAGTAAACTGTTTAGCATACTCACAATTATAAACCTACTTTTGCCACACCCTGTGTTTTAGAACTCAATCTGCTCAACTAATAAAGTTTCAATTAATACCAATTTTATACTACAGTTATTTAGTTTTTTTTCCATACAGGAACTCTAGAATCTATGGTGTTTGAAGTAATAAAGATAGTAAGTTCCTACTTTAGGATTTTAACAAAGGTAAAAACTGCACAAGTTAACCACACCAAATTTCCTCTCTTCCTCAAATATAGGCACTTATTGGAGAGAATAAAAAAGAGACATCAAGAAAATTAATAAACTAAGATGACAGATTAATGGCTCCTGGCACACACAATGGTTTAATATTTTTCCTTATATAGTTGAAATATATCATTGTTTATGTTATGGACATATATTTGAGTCAGAACTTTCAGGTTAAATAATTTTAAGAAAACTACATGACTTTTAAACAAGTGTAGCTAAGATATGGGATTTTTTGTTTTTATTTTATCTTATTTTTATTGTGTTTTCCCATTACCATTTATCCCCCTTAAATCCCATGGAATCACCATCCTCAGTTATCTCCATTGTTTATGAGCCTCTAGTTGCTTTTTAAAAACCACAAAGACATATGGCAGCTGCATGATCTCTAAATTTTTGCAGTGTTCTTTTGCTTTAAATATTATTATTATTTTATGCAGAGTGAAATGAAGTGGGAGCTAAAATAAAGTAACCTAACTCAAAAATGTCCTCAAAGACAAGATGAGGAAAATAGTTGTTCTTAAAGACTTAAGCTCCTGATATATTTTGAATTGTTTAAATAAGCTAACTTCTTGTCATGGCCAAGCAAAAGTTAATTCACTTAAAGCAATCCTAGAGAAGAACAATGTTAAAAGACTACCATTGAATGGATAATATCCAGGTATTCAGAAGTTGATTATTATTATACTTGTTGAATATTCAGAGGACTGACTTTATTTCTGTTTTCTTCAGTCTTATATGGGGGATGATAGATAATTGGTTAAAACAATTCTTGACAATGATCCAAGGATATTGTTTCTACCTCAATGACAAAACTTACTATTTATGAATTGAGTAACAAAGAATTTATTTCAAGTAATTTTGTCCCAAGGAACTGGTCCTGGATACAGAGACTGGCTATAATATGAATAAACATTGAACTGAATTAAGTGAGCATGACATGGCAATTTAGTCATTTTTAGTGATATTTGGAATCATATGGATTGGGGTTCAATTTTAGTCCTTTACCTTCTTCAAAGCTACCTGACTCTTAAGCTGTAGTTGGTCTCGGGATTGTGAGGATCATATGGGGTGATGTTCATGACACCCAGCAGAGCATGTAGCACACAACATAGTCTATAGGAGGGCATTCACTTTGTTATATAATCTCTTTCTTCCTTTGTGTAAAATTCTACATTATAGAATTGTCTCAGGGGACAATTTTAATTGGCCTTGTTTCTACAAATATTCCTGCATGAACAAAGAAGTCTATTATTGACTCAAGTGTCATCATAATAGAACCATGAAGTAGATTGTCTATGATTAAAAGCACTGGTTTTAAACTGTGGAAAGGCATAAATGAGTCATGGCAATCTTTTGACAAAAGCACAGATTATACAGAAATGTATGATTCATATGTGTTTTCCTTAAACTTTTACCTGGGTAAAAGAGAAGGTTGTATTGATTTGAACATCCTTCTAGGATTATTGGAGCATATTTTTTACTATAAAATTTATACTGAAAATAGAGGATGATGTCTGATACTAAATCCTCTACTTTAAATTGAAGCAGAAACCTATTACAGTTCTCCTATTTTATACTATCTCTATAAAAATGGATTTTATGATCTGAAAAAGTTCAATAAAAATTACCTGCAGTAACAAAACGTTATAGCCCTTTTGATAGAGTATGTGTATGTCAGAATTTTATAAAAAAGTTATCTCATTTAGGGAAAAAATGCTCCTAATATATGTATCCTCTTTAATAGATATGTAAGAGAACACAGTTTCCATTCAGAATGAACAATTGTGAGTGTTATTTAGACATTAGAAGGATGATAAAAATGTTGGTTATTTCTAGCTTTTCTTGCCATTTTATGAAATGCTATAATAAAGTGGCACATGCATCAGCTCTCACTTTTGTGATTTATATGGTAAATGTATAGAAGTGTGGTTGCTGAGTTTCTGGATAGAAAATTTAATATTAAAAGATAAGGCAAATTTATCTTAAAATTTGCACTAATTTATGTTGCCACCAAAAGCATGGGACATAAACATTTCACCACATCCTTACCAGCACTAAATATTATCAACCCTTTTAATCTTTACCAATCTGATAAGTAAAAGTGGCTTTTTTGTTGCTTTAATTTGTATTTCTTAAACACGATCTAGTTTTAGCCTTTTCTCATATGATTATTAACCATATTAGAAGCTCTCTTTTATTCTGAATTTTACCCATTCAAGAAATTGGGTATTGTTCATGATTTAATTCTATCCTCCAAAAAAATCTGTGATATGGGTATTATCATTATGCACATTTTAACGAAAGGTAAAATAATAAATACTTTGCATCATGTTCTGTATGACCAGACTGATAAATGGCAGAGATGGAGTTTGTATAGGAGCTTGCCTAACACCAAGTTGGCAAGCTTATTGTCTAAACGATAAGGCCATATTGAGTTCATCTCCTGAGAATCATGGCTTTTGCCTTTTTATTTATGCTGCACTTTTTTTTATCATTTAGACACTTAGTCAGAAAGTATAAGCATCTATTATGTGCCTCGAACTATAGCAGTTTGTTTATCTACAATAAATTCATAATAAATAAGTACACTAATATATAAATATTTTCTGTGTGTATAATTCTAAAAATGTTATAAGTACATTTTTAATGACAAATGTACAAGTACAGCAAAGGGGAATTATAGGATACTGTGCCTATGAATGAAAGGGGGATGACTACCATGGTATACAAGGAGTTTTGCATAAACATAATCAAGGTACATAATTTGTAGAAAATACTTTGGGAGATGAAAGACAAATACTACAGCAAAAATATCTTAAGAATTTCACTTATCCTTACAAAAATACCATTATTGAATTTTTAAAATATGGTTTTGAAAAAATATTTTAGAAAAATGCAAACATATTGACCATTTAGATTTTTTTCTGAACATTCATTTCTCTAACAATGAATAAACAGTGGGTAGGAGGATTGAGATTTGCATAAAATGGGGAGAGGCAAACGTATATTTTGGGATACTAAGGAAGTTGATAGATGAAGCAGTTGTTTGAAGAGAAATAAAACTTAGATGGGCAAGAAAAAATCCATACTTCTTTACTCATTCTTCATTGTAATTGATAATCTACCTTTGCAGATATTTTTTGGAAAAATTAATTTGCTCAGTAATGTAATGCCTTAACTGATTGAGTTACCTAAAACAGAAAATAGAACACTAATCAGCTTTAGAATTCTGAACAGTTCTGCCTATACTGAATATAGTTTTATCAACGATAAAAAGAGGAAATGTTTCAATGTCATAGAATACCAGTAGAAAGAAAACTATGATTAATTGAAACCACTTGAACTTGTCAATATGTGATCACTCTAACTTAGAAAAAGTACAATTGTATATGGTTTTATTATGAATGTAATATATGTACAATAAACATAAGCATTCTTTTTATGTATTTATTCACAGATAGGCAAGTAAACATGTTTATAGGTGATGTGATTCTTCTATTAGACCTATATCTGTCATATACACATGAAAAGAGAGATTTAAGAAAAAGAAAGGCAAGAGACAATAATGCAAATATTGGACTTCCAGTGGAGATGGAGATGTAGGTAGACATGCTGCATCTTCCTTCACAACTGAGAAGGAATACACCTACTCAAAATTATAAAAAAAATATTAAAAATCCAGAAAATTGAACTGAAGGGAGATCCAAAAAAGAAATAAAGAAGAAATACTCATTCAAACAGGTAAGAGGTACAGAGCTGGGGTGGAGAAGATGTGGTGTAGTGGTCAGACTGGTGGTGGCAGTGTTGGTGGCAGTGGTGGCAGCAGCAGAGGCAGCCACACTAGCCATGGTGGTGGCCCCTTGGGCTGGGGCACTGGCAAAGGTGGTGACAACTGACTCTGAAAACCATAGGTATTGGGGTGGTGGAAAAAACTGCCGGTTTCTCAGCAGAGTCCATTTGTTTAATGGAAAAGGGGCAAGTGCTAAGAAGGAGGCATTGTTCCCTCTCGGACAACTTCCCCACATATAATGCCACAATGTGGTGAAACAGGTCGCCCTCACACTGATAAATAAATACTTAAGGCTCCACCCCTTATAACGTAACAGGTGTGACAGCTCTATTTAAGACACAAGGACAAACACAGAAACCTGTTAAATTAAGGAGACAAAGAAATATGGCCTAAAAATGGGAACAGATCAAGGTTCCAGTGGGAGAGCTAAGTGATGAGGAGATAGCCAATTTAACAGATTGAGGGAATAGTACCTAAAAGACTAACAGCTGATTTCTCAAAAGAAATTTTGCAGGTAAGAAGGGACTGGCAAGAAATATTCAAAGCGATGAAAAGCAAGGACCTACAACCAAGATTACTCTATCCAGCTTCATTTAGAATGGAAGGGCAGATAAGTGCTTCCCAGACTAGAAAAAGCTAAAGTTCATCATAACCAAGTCACTATACGAAATGTTAAAGGAACTAAATTTTTAGAAAAGAAGATAAAAACTATTGATATTAAAATGATAAACTCACAACTATCAACAACAGAATCTAAAAATTAAAAATAAAAACACACTAAGCAAACAGCCAGAAGAGGAATAGAATCATAAGTAGGGGGATCATTTAGAGGGTTATCAGTTGGGAGGTTGAAAGGAGAGAAATGGGGAAATGGTGCAGGGATTAAGAAGAATAATTGATAGGCTCAAAATAGACAGAGAGATATTAAGAATAGTACAGAAAAGGGTGAAGCCAAAAATGTTTATGCATGACCCATGGACATGAACTAAGGAAGGCAGGGTTGCTGGGAGGTAGGAAGTAACTAGATGGAGGTGAGTAAAGGGAAAAAGAAATTGGGACAATCCTAAGAGCATAATCAGTAAATTATACCAAAAAATTACAAATATTTTAGAAACTTATTACAGCTGGATATTAAATATTCACGTCATGAAATCTACACATTTTTCTTCCACATAGCCTCTCCTGCAAATAATTAAAATATAGGAAACATAAATGAGCCAAGGAGATAAGTGAATAATTGCTGTTGCCTAAAATGTAGCATTCTGTAGTTGTCTTTATAGTTTTCCATGATTAATTTTTGTTTCTTTCCTCAGAAATAGTGCCTTAAAATTCTTGCTTCTTGGTTCTGTATTGGTTGACTGTTTATTTCTTCCTCATGTTCCAAATTGTTTATTCGAACCCCAGTTTCCTTCCCTTTCCCATTGGTTTCATGTGGATTTTCCTTTGTTTCAATCAGCATAGCAAAAGAGATAAAATTAAAATATAAATTTACTGGATTTATATTATTAAATACATGCACACACACACACACACACACACACACACACACATATATATATGTAAAACACAGGCATGTATAACATGAATGTGTATAAATGTATATATCCAGATATTAATATTTTAGCCTTAATAGTGCTACATGGCTTTAACTTTGCCATTAACGTTGATATTACTTTTTCTTTTCCTTTTATGGTATTATGGCATCAGAGATTGCTTAGACTACTCCCTGAAAATGAAAACTAAAGAATAATGCAATAATGTTATTTATTTATAAATTGTATTTGTTGGAGTAGGGGTATAAAGTTGTTGAAGTCTACTAACCAGAGAATGTTTCAGAGAAAAACATTACTTCTACAAGGTTAGGTATAACAGAATACTTTAAACCATGAGAGGACAGAGCTCCATAAAGCATTTATAGACTTTAAGAACTGCCCTAACATGAACCAGTTCTCCTGAGCTCTTACTTTGTACCAAGGACTATTCTAGGTGCTTTGGCATAAGACAAAGTCTTTGCTTTAATAAAGCTTTATTAGTTTTAATAAGTAATGTTTCTTCACTTCAGTAAAGATACAGAAAGAACTCCTCTTTTGCATTTTGGTATATTCCAATGCAGAATAGCTTCTCTATGTACAAGTGAAATAGGTAGATATTTTTAAAGATTCACTGAGCCTTATGCCATGATGAAGGCATGAAGAACAAGAAGTGGAAACATAGATAATTTTCTATAAAATAAAGTTTAGGTTCAGAAGAGAAAATCTGTTAGAAGTTTTGAGTTTACTGAGATATAGGCATTTTAAAAATGTACCAAATATTATTATATTAAATGTATAAAATGTGTATTTAATAGTATGTTTAAATTTAAGCATACTAATTTTCCAGCAAGGAAATTTCATTTTTTTAAAAATCTCCAAGTAGTAAATTTGTTGCACAATTAATTAAAGTTACTTTATTACAAAATTAATTTATTATAGAACTCATTTGGCTGGGTTACTCTGATCAAAAACATTTTTTAGGTCAATAATGGATATTATAAACTTTTTCCAGAAAATACACAGTGAAGTGATTAAAATGTTGGAGGGTGGGGCAAGAGTGGTAGTATCAGAGAGTATTTTTCTCCAGGGCATCGGACAGAAGCATAATAAAAAATTATTCACCAATGTTACATTTGCTCATCATACCATGAAACATGCATTCTAAATCTAATTTAACTCCACATGAGTTAACATTATTTTGATTATAATTATGGAGTATGTATGTATGGATATCATAACAAAGCACATTTATTTTGAACATGGGAAAAGAAGTATTTAGGATTTAGTTAGATTTCAGTATTAATTTTGGTTCTGCTACCTATTGACTCTGACCTTTACATAAGACACTAAACTTTACATGTAGAATAGTCCCTCCTCACCTACATTTTCACTTTTGTGGTTTTAGTTTCCTGTGGTCAGCAACAGACAGTATTGAATTAAAAATTTCATAAATAAACAATTCATAAATTTTAAATTGTACATTGTTCCAAGCAGCCTTGAAACAGGGTAGAGCAGAAGATGGTTCCCCAAAGTCCCCACAACCCAAGGTTGGAGGATGGGAGAAGGAAATAATACAGCATTTAAAGTAATTTGCATATCTATACCAAGTTGGCAACAATATAATAGCTGTGCTACCTCTCATGGCAGAAGGTGTACTGACTTTCAGGATTTAAAAGAAAGCAACCTTGAGAAAAGGAACATGTTAGAGGGAGCATTGTGTAAGGTACCATGATGAAGAAGCAGGCTGAGGAGAAGCATGATGAAGGTGAGCCATGATGTAGGAAGATGTTGTAGCAGACCTATGAAAAAGAGTAAGTAGCTAAGCAGTTTGTAGTCAGAATTCAGCCATGTGGCCTGGGTTAGTAAGAAATCAGGCATGCTACTGTTACTTTTACATATCGTGCCCATTCTAGCTGGCTCCAAAGCCACCGAGGACTCTGCTCTACAGACCCAGATTCTATGTGTACTCTTGGAACTCAGGACATATGGATAGTATACTCTTTTAGGACTTGGGCCTTTCCTGGACTTCACCATGATCCAGTGTAACATGGTACATGCTTTTCTAGACTATTATACGAAGGCTGAAGAAAACATACCCCAGATGCTAAAGGCGAGAGCTGACAGATTAGGGATGGGGAACTACTGGACTTACTTTTGGCTAATAGTCTTTTGGGAAGCAAAGAGTGCTCCCAGACCTCCCACCCCCAGGTTGGAATGCTGTGAATAAAGACCTGTTTTTCTCAACACTATTTTAACCTTTATTATAGGCATGCATATATAGGAGAAAACATAGGGTTTTGTACTAGCTTTGGTTTCAGGCATCCACTAGGAGGGGTCTCAGAATGTATCCTCTATGAATAAGGGGTCTGGGTTTATACTTTATAGTGAACCTCTCAGAGTCTTAATTCCCTCATCTAGTAAATTGAAATAATATTACCTTACCAGGTTATTCTGAGAATCAACCAGACAAAATTGCTCAGTGCTTAGCAATGAATAAACCTTGCATATGATTACCAGTTTTTTTTCTCACAAAGTGTATTTTGTTTAGTTACCTTCCTTGAAGATTTTTTTAAGTTCATGGGGAGAAGATTTAGTCAATGTTTCTACATGTAAGAATTATCTTTCTATAATTCTTGAAATTATCATATTTCAGGACTGATCTAAACAATCCATAGACATATTTTTTACTCTTAGTTTGCAAACATCATGGACAAAATGCAACTCTCAGTCCTTGGCATTCCATATCCTCATGTCCTCACTTTAAAAGTGTTCAAAGACTATACTTTCAGGGGCCATTACAATAGTTCATTAAAAATGTTCATGCCCTTACTCTATGATATACAACCAGAAATTCTCAATGAAATGTGACTGAGGGAAGTTGAAGGGCAATTTCTTAAAAAGTGCCAACCTCTTTAAGATCAGTTTTTTAAAGTGACAAATGATATCAAGATCTCTTAGTAAATAACTATACATGATTAGTTTACAAGGCACCATATAATTGAAAGTCATAGTACTGTTGAATAAGCCTGACTTTTTTATTGTCCAGTTCATTACTTATAATGTCATATTGTCTTATCTCAACAGTGTTTACTTTGTTACTGTAAAATCATGTTATAAAATGAGAAAAATAAACATAATGCCAATGACAGCATAGGGGTGAGATTCGAGGTAAAAATTAACTAAAGCTCAGAAAACAGGTTTTATTTTATTTTTTATTTTTTGTAAATCAACAGAAAATGTTTATTTCTAATCCTAACTGATTTCTCAGAAACATTTTTTTAAATTTTATTGTTGTTGTATTACATCCATCCCCTTTTCTGTCCCCCTCCCCACCCACCCATACCCCCCAAAGTCAATCCCACCTGTTGTCCATGTCCATGGTTCTTTTATACTAGGTTCTTGTCTAAGCTGCTCCCCTTTCTTGCCTCTGCCTCCCCCCTCCCCCAACCCCTTTCCCCCTGACCACTGAAGGCCTATTCCTTGTATTCATATACTTAGTTCTGTTTTAGAAAACAGGTTTTAAATCTATATTACTGCAAAACATTTTTATGCTTTTTGGTTTGAAAAGGGGATTCAAAAATTCCCCCCATATGCTATCCAAAGTATACTTTTGACTAATTTAACCAAATTAGAATAAACTTATTTGCTTTATAGAAAGAAAACAGGCCTGACCAATCACCACCAGCAGTTTATGAAAGGTTTAGGAATTAAATAAAAGTTTCATTTTTTCCCCCAGTCAAGTTTCCTTTCGGTGAAACCTAGCTGCCCTCTTGGAGATATTGCCACATTCATGGGACTAACTATCTTTGCCTTCACAATATTTGCATTATTTTTGTTTTGCAGATTGAAGGAGAGAAGGAGCAAGAATTAGCATTCAGACTTCGATGATTCTACCCTGCTAAGGTTTTTATCAGAGCTTACCTTAGTTAGGAAAATATACAACTCTAGGCTTCAGACATTCTGTCTCACATGATGGGGGAAAAATCTAAGAAACACAGTCCAAGAACATGAACTGAGCATGATCATAGATTATATAGTACTTCTACTGCCCACACCTTACCACTTCATTATTTACCACAATTCCTTCAACCAATATATAACATATACCTTATAGCCAAGAAGTAGAAGGCAATTAAAAGACAAAAACATATTGTGAAGAGACTGGAAAACATCAAAAGCAGAATCATATATAGCAGGTATGTTAGAAATACCATTTAAAAAATATTTTATTTATTGATTTTCAGAGAGGGAGAGAAACATCAACGTATGGTTGCCTTTCACCTGCCTCCAGCCACAGATCTGGCTTGCAACCTGGTTATGTGACCTGGCTGGGAATCGAACCAGTGACCTTTGTGTTTGCAGGCAAGAGCCTGCTAAGGACTTCAATGGAAAAAATAGACAACATGGATGAACAAATGAATAATGTCAGCAGAGAAACTCCAGGAAAGAATAAAAAAGAAATATTTGATACAAAAAATAGTGAGATAAAAATAAAGAATGCTTGTAATTGACTAATAGATGGACACCAATGAAGAATCTCTAACGTAGATATATGATGACAGAAACTTTCCATACTAAAAAGAAAGTAGAACAAAAAGATGAAAAAGAAGAGAAGAATATCTAAGAACTGTGGGAAAATTTTAAGAACTATAACAAATGCCTTGTGGGAATACCTGAAGGCAGAGGGAGAGAGAGAGAGATAGAGGGAGAGAAAGAGATAGAGGGAGGGGGAAGAGAGAGAGAGAGAAAGGAAGGAAAGAAGGAAGGAAGAAAACAGAAACAATATTTTAAGCAATAATGACTGAGAAGTTGCCCTTCAAACTGATGTCAGACACCAAGCCACAGATCCGGGAAGCTCAGAGGATATCAGAAAGGATGAATGTCAAAAGAATCTATATCTAGTTCTGTTTTAAAATCTTGAAAGAATACACAAGAAAAAATCTTAACTAATAGAGGGGCAAAGATAAGAAGTACATCTGACTTCTCAGAAACCATGAAAGAAAAATGAGAGTGAGGTGAAATAAAGTGTTGAGAGGGGAAAGAAAACACTCAATCTAAAATTCTGTACCCTGAAAAACTGTATTTCAAAGGTGAAGAAGAAATAAAGACTTTCTCAGACAAACAAAAATTGAGGGAATTTGAGAGGCAAGGACTCAGAATAGCCAACTCAATATGAAGAGGGGAGGAAAAAAGTTGTAGAACTGATACTGCCTAACTTCTAAGCTTATTATGAATCTGCAATAATCAAATAGTCTAGTATTGGTGAAAAAATAAGTAAATAATAGGTAAACACAATAGAGAGATCAGAAGTAGGCTCACAAAAAATAGTCAACTGATCTTTGACAAAGGGACAATGGGGCAGAGAGGATATTTTCAACAAATGGTGCTGGAATGACTAGATATCTACATTCAGAAAAATGAATGTAGACAAAGGCTTTTTAGCCTTCAAAAAAATGAACCCTGAATGGACCATTGACATAAATGTGAAACATAAAACTTAGAAGACAACATAAAACAACACCTTGAAGACCTTGGGTATGGTGATGACTTTTTAGACACAATACCAAAGGCATGATCCTTGAAATAAAAAATAAGCTGAACTTCATTCAAAGTAAAAACTATTGCTCTACAGTAGGTAATGTCAAGAGAATAAGAAAATGAGCTACAAACTGAGTGAAAATATTTGTGAAAATCATATCTGATAAAGTACTTACTAAAAATATACAAACTCTTAAAACTCAACAATAAGAACATGAACAGCTGGATTAAAAAGTGGGGAAAATATCTGAACAGGTACTTCCCACAGGTGATACACAGATGGAAAGTAAATATTATTTAAATAGATATTCACCATTATATATTTCTTAAACCTATCACTCATCACACATATTGGCCTTAACTAACTTATTTCTCCTTTTAGTTCACTAAGTACTTTGTACTTCTCATGACCCTTCTCATTTTATATGTGTGCAGTACCTTGTGTCCCGTCTGACATGGTAAGCATTTGGGGAGCTCAGTGACCACATCACCTTCTGCTTTGAGGTTCACAAAATGTCTAAACAATGGCTGAACCCATAAAGTTGATTTATAAAGATACTAAGTGCCTAGAATAGTGCTGGGCTTATAGTAGAGACTCAGTAAATATCAATTTCCCTCCCTCCTAATGTGTCTCAAGTAATCAGTTAAGATGCCTACATAGACAATTGGACAATAATTCTTAAACATCATGTGAGCTTTTTTGTACTTTTCCAAAACACCAATGCTTGTTTCATTAACTCCATGAAAATCTGATCAATAATTGCATCACATCTCATGGAGAATTGTTTGGTGAAAAATCAAATCACTCAGGTGACTCAGTCCCTCTACAGCCCAAATTTGGCAGCCTGTTACTTCTGGCTTTTCCCCAAACTGAAATCACCTTTCAAAGGGAAGAGATTTCAGATAAGATTCAGAAAAAAGCAACTGATGAAGCTTGGGAGAACTGTGTGAGGTCCCAATGTGCCTATTTTGAAGGGAACTGAGGCATCATTGTCCTATGTACACTTTTTTTATCTTCACTAAAGATATCTATCCTTCATATTACATAGCTGGATAGACATATTTTCTTTGTGAAGTGTATATTTTAGTATAACTGTTTCAAATTCATATAGAAAATTTGAAAATTTCAAAACACTAATACCTCCAAACTGTGTTTTGTGCAATTTCATCACGTGATAACAAGTATTCTCTCCCCCCACCAAAAAAAAGAGATACACTTTGGGAAATGTTGGCCTATGAAAAAATTTTAAAGGAAATGTGCATCGAAAGCTCCTAGAGTATTATGTGAGATGTGAGATTCAGTTGTTTCTGAATGTGATATATGATAATGAAACCATTTGCCATTCAGTTTTTTTTTGTTTTTTTGTTTTTTAACATCTGTTAGTATTCCTTCCCATTAGAAATGACCTTGAAAAAGCAGTGTTGGAAAACAATGTTTTACCAATATATAACACAATGAACTTTAATACAAAAGAAGAATTTGAAGAGTTCATATTACCACAACCAGATTTAAGGAAATGTAAGAAACTTGGACAGATTGCATAATGCTCGTTAAAAAGCACTGTACTGTATCATTGCCTGGCAGCTTTTGAGGTGATACAAAGCCACTAGCAGAAAAGATGTTTCCTTCAAATCAGGTGCAACTTTCTAAGGAAATAATATTTAGCTACCGTTCCTGTATTTGTTCAAATGATATGATGATACTTTTAAAAATATATGTTCTCTGAAATAATTGTGGGGCCCAGGGAAAAAGGAAATGCTGAAAATTTTTAATAGAAAAGTGGTCGTGGTAACACAAGGAGGTGCCAGTCTCTGAAGAGACTGCTCACGCTGTTGGGTCCCATTTAGCTTGAGTGATGATTTCTGTGCCGCCTTCTAAACTGACATGAGTTGAACAAGAAAAAATGAATTTTAGCACCTTAATGCGGGACATTAAATTTCTCTTATTTATCTCTTTAAATAAAACGATCTAAAACAATGAGAAATATTCATCATTTCTTCCATTACTTGAATCTAGCTGAGGAATGATTCCATTAGTCACACTGGGTAAAACAATAAATGAATATCTCCTGGAAGGTTTTACTGCATAATTTACAAAACTAGGCAATAATTTATTATCTCTTAGAGATTACTGTCAAGGAACCCGGAGGAATTCATCCACTGCATCATTACTCAATACATGGGGTAATTATAGCATTTTGTATTACTAAATAAAATATTTTCATTAAATCCTTTAGCCATCATCTCAAGGGATTTTAAAGTGATCTTTTCTAATTAAACTATGGTCTCTGGTTTCATAACTTCAACCTTAAGTTTTAAAAGTAAAAATTTAAGACCCAAATATTTATGTTTTTCCTTTTTAAAAATTCTTGTTTATCCTATTACAGTTGCTTCAATTTTTTTCCCTTTGCATTCCTCTGCTCAGTCCAATCTCACTCCCATAGTCAGCCCCCACACAGTGAATTAGAGTTCTTTTTAGAAAGTTGAGATATGCTTTAGGAAGGATTTTTCTAAACAATTCTGTATTTGTAAAAAAAGAAGGTAGGAGAAGAGAGGGAAGGGAAGAGAGACAGAGACAGCGACAAAGAGTCAGAACTAGATTCTATATTCTAACAATATATTCCTATTAGATAGATCGTCAGCTTAACCAAGAAAGCTGAGTGGTAAATATTCAGAAATCCTGCAAGCCATTTGTTACATAATTGATAGTTTGAAATCAGTATTGATATACTATTCAGCATCTGCTACAAATGAGGGACTCTTTTAATAGGGTGGAGCAGAGAGATGGTTTATCAATACACTCATCAGACCCATGAACATGTTAACATGCTTGAGAAAATATAACAACATGTTAAAGCTTCTGAGAAGTCCTGCAGTTAAAAAAGTAGTATATTTATTAAATCAAATATTTTTCAAATTGTATGGAGAAGGAGTACCTCTTACTAGTAAAAAGGGCATTATTTATAGTGATTCAAGAACTCAGGCTCTGGAGACAGACTGCATGGGTTCAATGCTTTGCTCCTTCATTAGCTAGTGGGTTAATGGGAGAATTATTTAACTGTTATGTCATTTAAATTACTCAGTTGTAAAGTTACAGGTAAAGTATGTAAAGTTACGTACTTCATAAGCTTGGATGAGTTAATGTTATAAATACTTAGAATAATAGCTGAAAGAATAAATTCTTTTTTTAAACATTAAATTCTTAGCATACCTTCAAATTTTTAAAGAAAAGATAGTATTCCTCAGAACATAATTTTAAAGATTTTTTTCTTTTTCGATTATATTTGTTGTACAATATTATATTTGTTTCAGGTGTACAATGTAATAGACATTCCAAAGTGATAACCCAGATAAATCTGTACTCATCTGACATCATAATAGTTAATACAATATTATTGATTATATTCTCTTTGTTATGTAACTACCCATGTCAGTTATAGAACTACCAATTTGTACTTCTAATACATTTACCCTTTTCATCCATTTCATCTTTGTATGAGTTTGCTTCTTTTCTGCTTACTCATTTATTTTGTCTTTTAGATTCCACATATAATATGTGAGATGATCTGCCATTTTTCTTTTTCTGTCTATTTCACTTAGTACATATGTTCTGGTCCATCCACATTGCTGCCGATGGCAAGATCATTTTTTTATATCAGAGACATATTTCACTGTTTTTACATGCACCACTTCTTTATCTATTTATTTACTGATGGACACTTAGATTGCATCCATATCTTGGTTATTGTAAATAATGCAACAATGAAAATATGGATGTATTGGTCTATTTGATTTAGTTTGTTTTTTTGTTTCTACAACTAAATACCCAGAAGTGGAATTTCTGGTTCTTTTTTTATCTCTTATTATAACCTTTGTTTTAAAATCTATTTTGCCTTAAAATAACATTGCTACTCTAGATTGGTTATCTCCATTTTCATGAAATACTTATTCCATCCCTTTACTTTTAGTATGTGCATGTCTTTTGATTTAAAAATGAGTTTCTTGCAGACAATATATGTGAGGGCCTTGTTTTTCAATGTCTTTTGATTGGAGCATTTAATCTAGGTGCCTTTAAAACAATTGTTGACAGACATATATGTTGTCATTTTATTATTCATATTTTCATCTCTTTTTTCTGATCTTCTTAAAGAAGATCTTTTGACATTTTCTGTGTACTGGTTTGATGATGATGAACTCCGTTAGCTTTTCTTGTCTAGAAAGCTCTTTATATTTATTTTGATTCTAAATGATAGCTTTGCTAGGTAGAGTAATCTTGGTTTTAGGTCCTTGCTTTTCATCACTTTGAATATTTTGTGCCAGTCTCTTCTGGCTTGCAAAGTTTCTGTCCACAAATCAGTGGACAGTCTCATGGGAGCTCCCTGTTAGGTAACAAACTATCCTTCTCTTGTTCCCCTTAAGAGTATTGTTTTGTCTTTAACCCATGGAATTTTAATTATTATGCAACTTGGTTATGGGCCTCTTTGTATTCAACTTGTTTGGAACTCTCAGTGCCTTTTGGACTTGTGTGTCTTTTTCTTCACTGGGTTAGGAAGCTTTCAGTCATTATTTCTTCAAATAGATTCTCAATCTCTAGCTCTCTCTCCTCTTTCCAGCACCCCTATCATGTGACCGTTGGTATGCTTGAAGTTGTCCCAGAGGCTCATTTAAACTATCCTTATTTTTTGTATTATTTTTCCTTTGCTAATCTAATTGACTTATTAATGGATCCTTATCAACCAAATCACTGACTTGATTCTTTGCTTCATCTACTCTATTGATTCTCTATAGTGTATACTTCACCTCAGTTACTGTATCCTTTATTTCTGACTGGTTCTTTTTTTTGTTTGTTTTCTATCTCCATTTTTATATTTACTATCTCTTTGCTGAAATTCTTACTCAGTTCATCTACTCGTCCCCAAAGTTTATTGGGCATTCTTAAAACCATTGTTTTGAACTCTACATCTGGTTGATTGCCCATCTCAATTTTGTTTAATATTTTTCTTCCTGAAGTTTTGTCCTGTTCTTTCATTTGGGACATGTTTCTTTGTCTTCTAATTTAGGCTGCTTCTCTATGTTTGTTTCTATGTATCAGGTAGAACTGCTATGTCTCCTGGTCTTTGCAGAGTAGTCTCATGTAACAGTAGGTATCCTAAAGGACCCAATGACACAGGCCCCTTAGTCACACAAGCTGTGTGGGCCCTCCTATTATAGTTGAGTTTTGATTGTTGCTGGTATCAATGAGAGGCATTGGCCCTCAGATAGAATGGCTTTAAGAACTGTCCTCAACTATTGTGGAGGATCTGCTGTGCAGTGCTTGACCCCATGAAGCAGCACTAACTTTAGCAGGTCTGGTGCCTATCGCATCCTCCCTCTGAGTGTGTGTCTCGTGGAGGTGGTTGAGCATTGGCATGGCCTGGATATCTACCAGGTATCCTGGTACCAGGGGCCCCTGAAAATTTACACCAAGGTCAGCTGCCACCTGTACCTTGCCTAGAGTCATCAAGTATGAACTACACAGTGATTTGCAGATGGCTGTTACAAGTGCTGAGCTTAGAGGTTCCTGAGAGAGGCCAAGTTTCAAAGTGAAGCTGGCTGCCACTAGTTCTGGGCCTGGGACCACTTAGCAAAAGGTATGGGACCAAAGCCAGATGCTGCTTGTTTGACATATTTGAGACAAGCCATTTGTATTTGTATGAGAAAGTTACTGTAAATGGTTTAGGTCGGCTGGAAATTTGGGTGGGGGGGTGTCAGGGAATCACCAGGGCAGGGCTAATAAGCCAGATTATTGAAAGCTGTGATATGGCCACTGCCTGCAGACTCTGTATGGGGCAAGCTCAGCAAAGAAACAATGGCTTTAACCAGCACTTATATCTGAGAGAAAGCTGCCCCTCCAGCCTTTGCCAGCATGGCAGACAACTCATTTCATCCCATATTCCCTGCAGCCTTTTAGGCTGCTGCCCAGTGCTAGAGCTCAGAGCAAGTGTGTGCAAGTAAGTGGTAAGGGCTTACATGTGTGTAAGCCCTTTGGGAAGACTGCCTGGTACTCCAGAAGTACTTCTTTTCACTCAGCCACAAATCCCACTGATTTTTGCAGTCAAAGGATATTATGGGGACTTTTCCTAGTGCTGAATCCTGAATCAGGGGGACTTGTGGGCTGGGACCCCTCACTTTTCAAGAGGGGCCTCCACAGTTATGATATTCCTCCTGATTTTAACCACAACGCAAGTTCAACATAACTTGCCAGTAATTCAACTCTCTGCTAGAGTAAAAGTCAGCATTCTTCACAGGAAGAATATCTTCATAGGAAGATAACAGAATATAAAGAAATAATATTTGTAGTCCATAAAGTCCTCCATAAAGTCTATTACACAATAAAAAATTATGAAACATAGAGAAAAATAGAAACTATGACACATGGTTCAGAGTAAAACCAAAAGAGCACAAAGAGCCTAAAGTAGGAGTTAGTAGAGAAGAACTTTTCAATAGCTTTGAGAAATTTGTTAACAAATGTAAAGTAAAAGATATTATTATAGTGGACAATGTAATAGAAGATATCAGAAGAGATTTGGAAACTGTAAAATTGAAATAAAATGGAAACCTTAGAATTATAAAAGACTATACGAAGGTAAAAGTTCTTTGGATGATAGTTTATTAACAGGAGGCTGAACATAGAAGAAAGAGAGCAATACACTTCTAAATTTATCAATCAAGTCATCATAACAAATTATAAAATATTTTAAAATAAATAATCATGGAAACAAAACATATCACAAATGGTAGGATGCAGCTAAATTAGTCATCTGAGAAGAAAACCTTAAGTCAAATGATTAAAGCTTCCATTTAAAGAAACTAGATATAACAGAGCCAGTGAAACTCCAAATACACAGAGGAAAGGATTTACAAGTGCTTATCTTTTACATGACCTTAAAATAATAATAGCTGCTCTTTTGACAAGTACATTTAAGCAATTGATAACCTTTATATTTAATAATATTAATCCTATATGATTAGTTATCTAGGATTTCTATTACTAAAGAACTATGTTTACTTGGCAGTGAGCTGACCAAACTGTGCTTCTTGCCATGTACAGGGAAGAAGTGAAAAACGGAAGAGATTGCTTGGAAAGAGTGATTTAGTTCAATACAACTAGCTAAAATTGACCATTGTACATGGGGACCCAAAATGGTCTCATTGCCACTGAATAGCCTGGATGTGCCCTTCCCTCCTGCCCTTTTTGTTTTCCTGAGCATTATAAATGTGGGGTCTCTCTCGGGACTTTCTGTGGTGTATTTAATCTTGATGCATGGCTGTCCTCTAAGCACCAATATCTGGGGAAATTCAAGTTCATGGGACTATTATTTTAGGTGAACATAACATCTATTTTTTTATGAAAAGATCAAATTTTGACACATTGCATTACCTGCTTTATAAAAAATATATTACCTGACAAATATGCCAATAATTATAAAAACTATACATTGGGGCTTTTTAAAACTAGGACCATACTATGCTTTATGATAATCAAAAAACAATACTAAATCTGAGTTGCACCAGTGGTTAAGTTGTAGCTTTTTTTTTTTTTTTTTTTTAACGTTTAGCTTAAAACCAGCCACATGACCACATGCCAATAGACTGTTGCAACTCTGGGTCAGTATTTTCTTTTGCTTCTTCGCTGAAGTACAGAATACAGATATATCAGGCGTTGATGCACTCTTTCTGCACTCTCCTATCCTGCTCATCTCAGGAGTAGCACTGGATGGAAGGCTGATGGTACATGTTACGTCCCCACCTCCTGCGCATGCATGCTATTAGGTCTTTAAGTAACTTCATTTCTTTAGGCCTTTAAGTAACTTCATTTCTTTAAAAGGAAATCATTAGCCAAGGATTCCATCACCTGAACTTAGAAACAGTAACTCCAATACACATTTAATCAAATGCGTTAATACTTGTAGTGACACATTTTGAAAAGGGAAAATACTAGACAAAGATGGAACTTATATAAACAACCAATGAATTAAGGCAAATAGCACTGTCACCATGTGCCTTAAAATGACATATTTTTGGTATTGGAAGCTCTTTAAAAATTATATTTTGGGACAGTTCAGGTGAATTTTAATAAAAGACCTATGTTCTACGTAAAGTTAGGGTTTTAAGGGTTTATGTCCTGCTACTTGTCCGCTGCATTTTTCCCCCAGGTAGAATTAAGTTTGTATCTGTACTGCATTAATACACTAGAACTTACCACACACTGAGTATCTTAAACAATAGAATTCCTTTTTTAAAAAAAGATTTTATTATTTTTAGAGAGAGGAGGAGGGAGAGAAGCAGAGAGGAAGAGAGAATGGTTGCCTTTCACCTGGCTCCAACTATGGACCTGGCTGGAGACTTGGATTGCAACCTGGTTATGTGCCCAGGCTGGGGAATCGAACCAGTGACTTTTGGGTTTTCAGGCTGGCACCTTATCCATTGTGCCACCAGCTAGGACTTAGAATTCCCTTTTTTTGGTCACACTTCTAGAGGCTACAATTCTGAGATCAAGATGTCAGCAAGGTTGGTTTCTTCCAAATCCTCTCTCCTTGGCATGTTAAAGGCCATCTTAATGCTCAATGGCATTATTCCTCTCATAAGTCAATGTCCAAATTTTCCTTCTTTTATAAAGATAGCCACCATATTGGATTAGGGTCCACTCTAACAACCCCATTTCAACTTAGTTACTTCTATGAAGACCCTATTTCTAACTACAGCCATGTTCTGAGACACGGGACATTAGGACTTCAATACATGAGTTGTGTTGGGGTGGGGGGCACAATTCAGCCCACACAGTGCCATATTGGTTCTAGTGATGTGAATATCCATGTCCTCTTTTTCCAACAGTAAGAAAGTGTTTATGAAATATTATGTTCTACTTGTGTTTTTATTTCTTCTTAGCTATATTGTATTATTTATATATCATAATTTAACTTTACGTTTATTTGTATCTTGTCTTGGGAACTGGTTTGGAAACTGCTTGAAGGAAGCATCTGAGTATAAAAGTAGTGGGTGCACAACAATTATTAACTCATATAAAATGATACCTGAGAGAAGATAGCTTAGAAAATACTTTTCCCATCCCTGTTCTATTGTCTTTTTGAAGCAAACAACTTCATATTGATTAAAAATGGGTAGTAATTTGAAATCATTCCCTTAATGTTAAAACAGACAGCTTAAACCAGTAGGCAAGACATTCAGCTCCCCCGCCTGTATTCCCTGGCATGCTAAAAGTTCTGTTCTTCGCCAAAGAGTGGCATACAAAGAAGCAAATTGAAAATTCATCATTTTCCAGTGTAGTAAGATTCATTTATTCATTCAATAAGGATTTATTGCTTTGCTATGATGTGCCAGGTACAGGGCTTGGTGTTGGTAATACCTTAGTGAACAAGACATGGATATGCTATAGAATAGTAACCGAGTTTAGATTTTTACATCTCAACCATTTCTGTGCAGATTAGCATATGAATGAACTATACAACTTATTTTCACAGTTTGGTCTAGTCTTTGATATTCTTCCTCTAACATATGAAATAGCTTTCCTTTCATAAGCAGAAGAGAAGCAGAATGAAAGAGAGAGCTCTGATACTCCTTGGCCAATTTCTTTATAAAATTACATTTGGAAATATCTATTTAATTGGTCGCTCCAAGGCCTGTAAGCTGAAAACTTTATGGGTTCTTATGTGGTGACAGAGTGAAAACTGGTCCAAATGATTTTTGAAAGGTGCCTACCAAAATAAATGTTTTACCAGTGATATCTCTATAAGGTCCACAGACATTTGAGGAGTCAGAAACTCAGGGATTTACATCCTGGTAGCCTTAGGATGCCCTATTAGAAGAAAGTCATGTGATGTGGTACAGACCAATCACATTTTTCATGATATTTTTTAACTGGAAATAGAAATGCCATCCTTCCAATAGTGGATTCTGTGCAATAAAATGCTTGAGAGCTGTTTGTTCATGTGGAGAGAAACCTTCCTGAAATCAGTGATGAAGGAGAATAAGTCCACAAAGGCACCCCAAATTACACTTTGTATACACAGCTATACAACTGACTCATGTCAACCCATTGACTGATCTCTCTGCTTCTACCTTGTCTCCTCAAAGTTTCTCCTCAAAGTATCTAAAATGACCTTTCATTAAAGTTTACATGAAACCATTTTACTACTCAGTTCTAAACTCGACAAAGCTCCCCATTTCATGTACAAGAAAAGCTGAAGCCCTTATCAGGGATACCAAGCCCTACTCTACCCATCCCATCACCTGGAGTGCAAAGATTGCAGAGGAGAGAAGCAGAAAATGCAACTGGAGAGGTAACAGGCAGAAAGAGTAGGGCCCCACTATAAGACACACCAGTCACACTCCCCATTAGTTATTCTCCCACATACCCAGATGGCTTTCTTTGACTACTACAAGTCTTCACTCAAACGTAAACTTTCAGTAATCTCTGTACTGACTATCCTCATTAAAATTCAGTAATTTTTAAGCACTTCTTATTCACCTTTCCTACTTTATTTTTCTCTATACTGGGTTTCATTACATTCTTGTGTACTTACCCATATTCTTAATGTAGTTCTATGTTGTGCTCTCTATACCCTCTAGAATATAAGTCCCTACTTCCAGTGTCTTGGCTAGTGCCTAGTTGAAAGGCAGTAACATTAAATAAATAGATATCCTCAGTGAATGATGAGCAAAATTATAGATTATATTGAAGTAATACCTGAAAAACTACCAATTAAGCTTTGCAGCAGTATTCAGCCAAAGGTAGACCTTCACCCTGACCACTTGATTGTTAGGATTTTGGTACAAATGGGTGGGAAGCAAAAGACATGAGCATGAAATCAAAGGCTTCTCAAAATTAGAATTGCAATTTTTGATAGAATGAAAATCTTGGTTGGGTTATTTCAGGTAGAAAATCAGATTTAAAATACATTAATCAGGTTTAAAGATTATGCTTTATAAGTTACTAGCCACTTCCACTGATACTCAGCCATTGTTTTAAATAACCTGGAGTCCTTTGAGGGCATCAGGAGATGGTGAATGTCAGGCATCTTTGGATGAGTTCCAGGCACAGCCCTGCAACCAGCAAACACAGGAATTTCTGAGATGTGAGTGTTACTTTACTTTGGGGCTTGCAGTGAACTGGGTGTTGTAGTCACAATTGCAGATTTCTGGATTTGTCTGCATTTATGCACCATTGTTATTTTAAGCATTAGAAACTCCTCAACAATTTCTATATTTTTGCCATGAATGGCACACAACATAAAGAGACATCAGTGCAAAGTATGCTTTATATTTCCTCTGCAATGACTTTTTTCTTTTCCCAGAACCATCTTGTTCCCTGTCTCTATAATGAGAATTCTTTTCTATGTCCCAAGCTGCATTCATGAGAAGAGCACATGTACACTGCTTTGCCTTTTAGTTAAGAGAGACCAACACAATTAGACTTCAGAAAGATCCCCCATTTCCTGATTTGCATTAATTTCTATGCCATGTCTTATATAACATTATCAGTCCCATCCTAAGTGTCAATGTCTCCCTCACTTGACTACTGAACTATGTGATGGCAACTGTCATGTGATTTTTATTTTGCAGAGATAATTAGATCATTCCTCATTCCTAAAGTCAATAAACAATTCATAACTTAAACCACATGCTTAGGCCCTAGAATTTTTAAAAAATGATATTAAAACTGAAAATTTCTTCTCAAAGATTTATTTCAGGAATCCTTTTAGTGTGACTTTAATAATCACTTGCATGCTCAACATTTTTATGTCATTTTTTCCACCTTACAGGTTATATTCATCAAAGTATCTTGAATGGCACCTTAGGCAAAAATCCATCTTAAAAAGAAATAAATATTAAAATTATAATAAAACCTTAATATCTAAGTTGATACTGCACAATCTTTTGTATTTTTTTTTAAAGATTTTATTTAGTATTTTTAGAGAGCAGGGAAGGGAGAGAGGCAGAGAAGAGAGAGACATCAATGCATGGCTATCTTTCACTTGCCTTCAGCTACGGACCTGGCTGGAGACCTGGCTTGCAACCTGGTTATGTGCCCTGCCTGGGAATCAAACCAGCTACTTTTGGGTTTGCAGGCTAGCGCCTTGTCCACTGTGCCACCAGCCATAGTGATACTGCACAGTTTTTGCCCAATAATTTTAATTTTAGTTGCTCAAAACAATAAGTGGTCAAAATCTACACAAATAAAAAATTTTGAAAGCTAGGACAAGCTAAACACTAAAACAGGATTTTGCTTTATATTTACTAGCTATTTTCATCAGTCTCCTTAGGTTTAGACCACAGACTATATAACCAATTTAGGGGTCATTTAGTTATAATCCAATAAGCAATTATTGGGAGCCCATTATGTATCAGGTACTGGTACTAAGCAAGATTCTGTTAGTGTCCATTTGTTGTATTCAAATAAAATAATCTGTGTAATGTGCTTCTGTGGGCACTGCTGGATCTAATGGGAGCCTGTTTAACCTTAGCTGTCATCATTGCTATTGCAAAGCCATAAAAGTATGTCCTGGTCCATGTACCCAAGGCTTAATAGAGAAGAGAGTCAACCAAGTAAAAATCAGACTGTGTATTTAAATAGAAACCTGGAAAAGGCTTGAAATGTATTTAGTCTACCAACAGTCTTCTTTATGTTTTTATTTGGGTTCCATGGGAATGGGTTTCTGTGTGAGAGCTTTGATGCTTTAACAGCAGGGAAATATATGTGTTTTCTTTGGCAAATTGTAAAGACTGCCATAGAAGGCATCCAGACAGATAGGGGCATTTGCTAGCATAGAACTGTATAATGAATTTCGTGTAACCCTAATACCTTTTTTTCATTTTATGTGATTTCATACGCATAATAGTGGCACTAAACAATTAATATTATTGGTTCTATTTTCCAGAAATTTGTGAAAAATTTATTGGATGTTGAAGGGTTTTTAATTGAGCATGAACATGATTGTGAGTGCATATTAATTAAAGATAATATAGACTCAAAGGATTATCTCAAATGCACTAATTAAGAATAGATTATCTAAAGAAAGAAGGGGAATTACGGTTGCCTTACTCCTGGTTTCTGCTAGTACTTCCTACAAGGACTGGTGGAAGGGACTGAACATTTCAGGAAAGTCAGAACTAAAATCTTGAATCAGATCCACATTTTATTAGTCCAGAGAAAGTTCATAGTTATTTTCTTAGTAAGATAGCAAACTTTCAACATTTACAATAAATAACTGTGTTTGCTAACTTCAATAAACACAGATGCCCAAATCTCTTCTTCTCTAACTTTTTCTAAATCTCTATATATTCTGTTTATGGTAATTGATACAGACAATAATGTCTCTAGCTTTATTTAAGTTTTAAAAATGTTCTTATTTTTCATGTGTTCTATATTTGTTTACCCTAATTTCAAGGATCACAATGAATAAGATTTTAAAATTTAATTAACATGCCCAGATTCACATTGTCTCATAATAAAAAATATAAACCACTTTCCCACTTAAAATAAAAGGGGAAAACAAACAAGCAAACAAGACTGGCTAAAGTTTCCCTTTACCTTTAAGATGAAGCCCAACTTCCTTAAAATGGTTATTCTGTCTATCCTGGTTTCTCCCCTCTCAAAAACTGCTTGTTTTACCTTATTCCTGCCACACTACACTTCCTCCAGGGCAGCATATTGTAACCAAGAATTTCAGACCTTCACCCCTGCTGTGGCTTGTTTCTGGAGAATTTAATAAGCAGTGGCTTTCACCATATGTAACATGGCTAAGTCTCTATTGATTTCACTTACATTTGCAGTCTGTAATGCACTCTCTATATTTATTAGCCAAGAGGTATATCTTACTTGCCCTACAACTATATGTAGTTACCTTTGATGTAATAATTGAATGTAGGATTTGGAGGAGAAATCTCTGTCCGTTCATTTATACTTCAATATAAGGCCTTTTAGTGTTCAGCCTATATAGTTATTGATTTGGTTTGTTTATAAAATATTTCCATTTCCTCCATCTTTATTTATTGTTTGCTTAAAATGTAGGCATTCTTTTATATAACATTATTATATTAATATATATTTTTATGTATTAATTATATATAACTATGTATACTATACAATTATTAACATATACCATGCTATTTTGTTATAAAATGCCATTTATTGTAATGCAAGCATGCAAATACATATCCTCAAGAGCTACTTAACAGAAAAGAATAAAATTTTTATAAAAAAGGTGCAGTAAAAACTTATCAGAATGAGTTCTGAACCATTTTTCCTGAAAAAGTTTTAAACTTGGTAGCAAAAGAGAGCTATTGCTTAGTAGGGACACCCTTAAATAAACTGGTCCCTGTTTAGATTCTTGCCTTCTCACAATTTATCACCCACAGGGCAAGTAAGTTATTTTTGTAAACATGAAAGTTAGATCACTGTCCTGCTTAAAACTTCTAATGGTTTACCTACATATTTCTAATTAAACAAACAATAAGTAAAACTTTCAGATTTTTTACAAAGAGCCAGCATAAGCTCCATGATCTGGCACCCATCTGCTTGTCCCTCATTCTGCCACTCACTCCATGCTTGAACTCATTAGTCAATAAGCTTCCTTTACAGTCACCTTTATACGTGTTATTTCCATTTAAAAGCTTTCCCCCAGGATTCTCCCAGGACTTAATTCCTCAGTGCATTCCTGCCTCTGTCAAAATGCTTTTGCACAGTGGATCAGGGAACGTTCTGGCCTGTGAACCCAAAGATCGCTGATTCCATTCCGCTGTCAGGGCACATCACCAGGTTGCAAGCTGGGTCTCCAGCCAGGTCCGTAGCTGGAGGCAGGTGAAAGGCAACCACACATTGATATCTCTCTTCCTCTCTGCCTCTCTCCCTTCCCCTCTCTCTAAAAATAATAAATATATATATTTTTTTAATGCTTTTGCCTCAAGAAGATTTCTCCCACCAACCCAGTCTGTGTAACTTCAAAAAAATATATTTTTATTGTTGACACTATTGCAGATGTCCCCATTTCTCAGCCCCCTTTGCCCACTCCCACCTATCCCATAAACCTTGATCTTCGCCAAACTCTGTGTTGCAACACCAGCCCCTATGTCGTCCCCTCCGGCATCCTGACTGATCTTCCTAAAAGCTCACTGGTAGAGAGAAGGGTGAATATGATGTCCTAAAAATTTTGAAGATGTGCATGTGTGTATTTTCAGAGCCTGAAGCTAGCTTTCTAGAATACAGAATCATGTAATTAAGAGAGTTTACTGATGAGAAAAACTAAGGTTAAAAATAAATAAATAAGTTGAGCAGTTACACATTTATCAAGTGATGTGGCCTGAATTTATGTGCAGTTCTTACATTTCCAGTGCTTATGCTTTTATTGTGCTATTGTGTTTTCTTCGAAAAATTAGCTGTTGTGTTTTAGAGTTTTTTTCCTACTAGTTACTACAAACAGAAACTAGATAAAACAACTGGGGACAGAAATCTGTGCTCCCTGATAACAATGCTTTATTTTGAGCACCGTGTTGTTCAAATTAGCCCAATTCTTTCCTCTCGTGGCTTCTTTCTTTTAGAAGTTATATAAAAAGCCTTTAGATTTTGAATTCACTATCTATCAAGTAAATATGTGGTATTTATTATTGGGGCTACAATGGCCATACAGTATCTAGAATATATCTAAAGTGAAAAATTTTATAAACTTTGGCAACAGACTCTTGAACAGCATGGGTTTAAACTGTGTGGGTCCACTCATACTGATTATTTTCAATAAATATAAAGTTGGCCTTCCATAAGCTGGATTTTGTATCTGCAGATTCAACTAACCAAGGAAATCCCCCAGATGCTGAAGGAAGACTGTATTCATTACTCTATGCCAGTTTATATAAGGGACTTGAGCATCTGCAGATAACCCCTCCCATTGTTCAAAGGTCAACTGTATATTTTTTCCCCATGAAACCATGCCCATATCAAGATAGTGGGCCCATCCATCACAAAAAGTTCCCTCATGTCTTTTGGAATATCTACCTGCCCCTCTCCTACCCAGGCAAATACTGATCTAATCAGTAAATTGTTTGCATCTACTAGAGACTTATGTAAATGGAATCATTCTGCGTGTACTCTATTGTACAGCTTCCTTTAGCCATACAACTATTCAGCACAACTGTTAATATGTTGTGATTCATTGACATTGTGATGTGTTTCAGTAACTCTTATGGCTGATACTCTCTCACTGTGTAGATATATGCAATTTCTAAAATCTTTTACCTGTTGGTAAACATTTGAGTTTTCCCCACTTTTGGACCCTTATCCTTAAGTCTGCTATGAACATTTGTTTGGAAGAATTTATTTAGGCAGTCCTAGTGTAAACACTTGGGAGTGAAAAGACTAGAGCACAGGTCAGTATATGTTAATATTTTTAAGAAATGGCCCAAGTGTTTTTCAAAGTGTTTGTAGCATTTTATTTTCACTCACAGTGTAGCAAAGTTCCTTTTCCTCCTCATTCTTGACAATATTTAGTATGATTAGTATTTTAAATTTTAGCCATTCTAGCTATATAGCTAAATCTCACTATTTTATTTCACATTTTCTCAGTGAATTAGAATGTTCAGTATCTTTTCCTGTGCTTTTGTGTAATCTCTATTCTTTCTTTGCTGAAATGGCTATTCATATTTTAGCCCATTTAGTTGAGTTGATGGTTTTCTTATTATTGAATTTTGGCTCTTGTTACATACTTTATATATTATGAATACAAATTCTTTATCAGATATAGGCTTTGTAAATACATTCTCCTAGTTTGTGGTTTGTCTTTTCATTCTCTTAATATTATCTTTCTAAGAGCAGAAATTTTTAATTTCAAATGTCTAATATATAAATTAGATCATGCATTTGATGTCATGTTTAAGATGCTAAGAAGTTCTGGACCTCTTTAAGTGGATGTCTTATACACGCTTCAACTCCTGCCCACCTATGATCCATTCTCCTTAGAGCAGCATTTGTATTATCATTTTCTGAGCCATACTCTGTAGCTGCTATACAATCCCAAACTAACAATTCTCATGAAATAAATAAAATAATTGTCAGAATTTTAAAACAATTTAAACATTATAAAGTGTTCTTTAATTATTTCCCCCTTCCTCAATGCCAATTATACAAATGCTTCCAATGCATAAATTCATTAATTTAATTTGACACTAATAGCAATAAATATTATAGAACTTAATGAAAGCAGAATTCTTATATACATGAATTAAATCTTATTTTGCTAAATTCTAAAGAAAAATGTATCATGGAATATGGCCAATTACATTAAAAGGTAAATTAATGGGTACATATATAGCTCTGGAAATCTATTTGATGGAAATCAAACTATATAAAGGAACAATATAGCCCATTATTGATACTCGTATTTGTTACAGAGTTCATTACTATTATAATTCTATTTGACTTTATATATAAAAGAATGAATTAACATTTCTTACAAAAATTACTGTCAATTATTTTTTCACTTCACTGAATTTCCTTTCCATATCTTATCTCAAAATAACCTTAGAGAATACAATGCCAAACAATTTGTCTCCTTTGCAAAAATCTCAGTTTATTCATTTTGCTATTAAATCATATTTTTATTAATATATTTTATTTATTTTGCTATTACAGTATTATATGAAAAGCTATTATGCAAAGAGAATTACATAATTGAATATATTAAAGTAAAATAATAAAGGCTTGCAATATATTAATGCAATTTTGGTGGAAATGGTTCAGACAACAGAAACATATGATAGTCACACCACATTTAAAGCACAGAAACTTCAATAACAGATGAATTATCAGTCAGAGAAAAAGTTCTGCTCTTTTTCCCTATTGTTTTGTGTGGTGCTATTTAATCATGGATCTAATCACTGCATTCAAAAACATACATGATACACCAGAAAGTCTGCAGTAATCCTTCTCTACTCACTATCAGATAAGCTAAAAAAACAAAAAAGAAAACCTTTGCTGCTACTTCCTGTGCTCTCTTTATCAACAGTTCCTTTAACAAGAGTACACCCTTAGTTTTATTAAATCTGTTTTTGAGTAGCATCTCTATTTAAACTTAATCAATTGTTGGTACTGTCACTATTGATGAGAAAATCTCCAAAAGGTGAAAAGTACAGTAAGGGTGTGCCTCTGACTTAGGGCAGAAACTTTGATCTAAACAAAAAAAGGGCTACATACATTTATGGAAGTCATTTTCACGAGGGGATAGGTGTGCAGTTGTTTCATGTTGTAACTAAAACAGAGAGTTTTCTTCCCTAAAACAAATTCCCCATCTTAATCATTAAACCACAAGCTAATTCTAGGATAAAGCTTCTACTCATAATTATTCTACATACCACATATCTCTCTGTATATATCAGTTCCGATTTATCCTGACTTACTCACTAATTTTAATTGTAAGTAATAATATAATAAATAAATATAATCATAGAAGTGTCTTTGGGGAGCTTTTGTGAGGGCCACCTTAGATAAATAAATTCATTTCAACTTATAAACACTTAGCTTATTTTTCTGAGTATTGTACTTTCTCAACATTAGCATTTAAAATGTTTCTGTTATATTATAGTAAAATAGAATGTTGCCTAAAACTCATCTTTTAAACTAGTCACAGCCAGAGAAACAGGAGAATGAGCCTAATTTTAATGCTGTTTAATGTTAAATTTCACAATATAAATTATGTATTTCATTTTTTAACAACTTGAAATAGAAAAAGTATTTTTCGTGTACAGAAAATTTCATACAGGGAAAAATTTTCCACTTAAAATTAAAATGGTGATAGAAATTATCAACATAAAGATGTTTCTCCTTTAATGAAGAAGCAACCTTAGAATTTTTTAAATCAAAGATTATTTTTCCCAAAGTTATTGATATTAAAGTGGCTAGTCACTCACATTTTAACACGTATTTGTTATAAAATTATGCATATATATATATATATATGCATAGCTTACTGAATTATATGTCTAGTGAATTTAAGGGTATCATTAAAATCTTGATTTAAATCCCTTGTTGGTCCTACTATTCTTAATTTTCCCTCAGACTTCTTTAGAAGGTTCTTTCCTGGTAGTAATTTTTCCATTAATGCAGTATTATATGACACTGTACTATTATTATCTCAGAGAATTTTGATGGTGGGGGTGGAGATGAGTAATAAGGTAAGGACATACTTTGCTAAAATGAATTATTACAGAATGCTAATTGCAATTAAAATGCTTTGTAAACCCAAATTGGCAGCCCTAGCATTCAAACAAAATCATATTATCTCTAAGTGAAAGAGTAACTTAGAAATTATCTCTTCAACCAAGAAAGGGAGAATACCCTGCGGGGGGTTCATATATTACTGTTTATTATATGGGCAGAATTCCACGAACTGGAACTGAACAGGTAATGTTTGTGAGAAGAGAAAATAACCAGTAGTCATTAAGCACTTAGAGTTTAGAAATTAAACATTCCACATCATGATGGGAATGGAAACATTGAGTGACATATATTACAAACACCTAGCCATTTTCTTTGCTTAGAATATGCTTGCTATTATGTAATACTGAAAAGACAAAAAATGGCAATGAGGGAAATGGCATTTTTCAAGGGTATTTATCACTGGAAAGCACTCCCCATGACTCCGGTCATTATCAACTTTTTAAAATAAATAGTGGCTTGCAGTACTGACTTGGCACAATAGGACTGACAGAGAAAATGCAGTGTTTTAGATGTCTGGAGCCATGGACAAGAGCAGAACCCATCGTGTGCACACTAGAAAGTATTAATTGCCACCCACTGTGCCCACTGGGACCCCCTCCCACAAATCACTGAAACTTAGCCTTGCCTTCTGTAGACATGGATACAAACACTTTAATACAAAGATTTTCAATTGAGTTTCAGGTCATAACCTATAAATAGGTTGACTACTCACTATAAAAATGAAAATAATATATTGGCTAGTGGAGAATGGTAGTTATTGAAGCAAAATTAGGTTAGAAGGAGCTTATATGGTTTCTTTCATTGCATATTCTTCCTCTTTCTCTCTCTCTCATACACACACACGCATACACACACACACACAGAAATTGCACAAAGAAAAACTTTTGAATGTGCAAAACAATAGTACAGGTTTTGTAGGAAAAATTTAGATTCACTTCAATAAAGAAATGTTTCAACTCTACATAAAATGTGCTAACTATTCTGGATGCAGTATGTAAATTATGACCATGTTAATGTTATGGCTGAGTGTTACTCCTTATTAACCTAAAATTTTAATGCATTGTCCAGGAAATTTGAGAGCTTCAGCTTTCCAGCTTACTTCCACTAAACTGCTAAAGTAACATATACTTTTAAGTAAAAGGCAAAAGATTTATTCATTTTGAAGAGAAACCCAGAGTATATGAAAATAACTTACACGTTTAAGGTAGTTCTGTCTTTTATTTATGATTCTAATTTAGCACTTGTCATATTATACTATTATAATGAATCATAAATGTATTTGTTTTCCCATGGGTTTTTAGTATATTTGGTGAGACTCTCTGTATCTTACTTACTTAGATACATAACTAGTACAAAGCCTGGTATATGGAATTTTTCTCAACCAAAATTTTTGTTGAATGTCCTTTACTTCATCCTAGCAAAAATCCATCTTGTTTATATGTTTATTGTTCTCCAAGCCTTACCCATGAAATGTTTTTGAATAACAAGTAGTTGGGCAGAAGTGGACTATGAGCAAGACAACAATCTGAATTAATAGTTACATTACTATTTTTCAGATGTGTGATCCTCAGAAAATTATTTAATCTATGTAGATCTTCTTTTACTCATCTATGAGCTGGGTATAATGATGTTAATGATGTTTTCTTGATAGGATTAGCAATATATTGTATATAAAAAGATTCTGTTGACTTAAAAACTTTATATTAAATAAAACATTTTATTCGATTTTTTAAAATATTTTATCTATTTGTTTTTAGAGAGAGGTTAAGGGAGTGAGAAAGAGAGAGAAACATCAACGTGCAGCTGCCTCTCCTGTGCCCTCAACTGGGAACCTGGCTGGCAACCCAGGCACGTGTGCTGAAAGGGAATTGAACACCAACACTTTGGTTTGCAGGCTGGTGCTCAATTTACAGAGCCATACCAGCCAGGGCTCAATTTTGATAGCTCTAATTTTTATACATTTTTCCAATCATTTAAATAATACTTTCTTTTCTAAATTATGACTTTCTGATGTTTGTGCGGAAATAGCACACAGTGAGAAAACCAGGACTGTAACACATATTAAAATGTTCTTGTTAATAAAATATAATTTATTTTTATTAAATCTAATTAACTTGCAAACTAAAATATTTCTCGAATTACTGATCAAAGGTTTATCACAGTTTGTTCAAAATGAATATGCACATTTTTATATATCTATGTTGATGTGTGTCTATGTGTATGAACAGTTCTTAGGACTATTTTCATACTACAGGCAAAATTAGGTGAAAATAAGGCAATTATTATGGTCCAAAAACTCGATACTATTTATCTTCTTTTTTTATTAAAATGCCAAGGACAAGAAAGTTGTTTCAGCCCCAATTTCAAGTTCCCAATTTTGCATCCTATTCAAATACCTACATCTAAAACTGTGCATCTGAAGCACATTCTGCATGGAGCCAAACACATTCTCCTTCTGTGTGGACTTTACTATTCTGAAACATACACATTTGGAAATAAATGAAAAATATCTTCAGTTCTTTGAACTGTAGCAGCTAAGTCCATTTTTTTAAATGCCCTATAAATGAATCCCATTAAATTGCTGAAATGGTATACAGTATTTACATGCATTTAAATTCACTATAAATATTTACAGAACTTTAAGATGAATGCCAGTAATATAAGCTAAATATGTCTGACCACAATTACTTTTCATGAGTAAATGGGTTTTGCCAACTGACATTTTTTTGAAAACTAAGTATTTTAAAATTCTGTTCAGATGATAGTAATATGTAGATAATCACACTTGACAACTGTTCCCATGAAGTTGAAAGAAATCATCAATTTTTAAAGAGATTCATTGTTGGGTATCTAGACCTTGTGCTTCTTGATGTGTGTTCTTTATATGTATGATTTTTTTTAATGGAGAGAAAAATGAACCATGGGGAGTAGCAGAACTACGAAATGGGAGGCAGGTGGTCAAATGAGGTTATGAAGTGGAAGATTCTTTGGGGAGAACTGGAAGACTGGTGATACAAATGCTATTTTTAGCAGAAACTTCTGGGAAATAAACTGCTTTAATAGTTTACTAGAAATCATTTTGATTGCAATGTGTTTTCTAGCAGTGACACGGGTGAATTTTTAAAGCCTGGACTATGATACAGATGTCAATAAATCTCCAGTACAGGGCCCATCGCCTCTCCTAGTCAGGTCAGCCATACTGGGAATGTCAGGTTTTCCTTTATCACAAAAGCAATGAGGCTTATCATCATTGCCATGCTTTTAGGAACATTACTTTTTTAAATGGCCTTTTCACAATGTGACCTACATAGAAAATGTGCTCTTTTGAAGGCCATATTTACATTTTGACTATGAGTCAACTCAACATGCTAAATCTGAAGTAAAAAGCAGAATTATATGACAGCCATTTAGCAAATCTGCAAGGAAGAATGAAGACAAAGTTGTGAAAAATAACTAATAAAAAAGTTGGTTGTATATGTAATTTATGATTCTTTGTACATGGAGTTTGGAGAGGATACACATAGATTTGTCTACATATTTTAGATCCAATAACCAGTCCTTTAAGATGATGGCCTAGTTTTTCACTGACCTGACCACAAAAGTTCTATATTCTCATTCTTTACCCAGCATTAATTAAATATATGACCTTCAAAAACCCATATTAAATATCTGGGCCAGACTTTCATGATCATAATAATTAGAAAAACACTTAAGCTATTCCTAAGACGGCTTCCAGTTTACTATTAGTATTAATCATTTGAAAATATTATAAAAGTACATAAGTAAGGAAAAAACTAAAGAAATAACCTGAGTGCTTGACTTACCTTTATACTGAATGATGTTTTGTATATTTTAGAAGATAGATAAGCTTATTAATTTGATCTCAGAAAACACTGTGCTTTGCACATAGTGAACACTTTGTCAATATTTATTAAATTAATAAAATATCATGATCATAACTGACATAATTAAAACATCTCTGTGTAATAAACATTTAATAATTTAAACATTGAATCATGGTTTAGGGAATATCAAAGAGCCTATATACTATGTTGTTTTAATAAAAAATCTAAAGCGACCCTGTAAGTTGTAATATACTAATTATACATTAATAACTTTATATAGAAAACAGTATTTTTCAGAGAATTTAACATTTTTAATTTTAAATATTCCATTATCCTACCAAAAAGAAATTAATAGTGACTAAAATAAGTAGAAAATAGTCTGTAAAGATATTTGAAGAAATATATCTTTGGCCATTCTTCCTTCCATTAAACAAACATTTGGTTTTCCTCATCAATACAAGTGATCAATTTTCAAACAAACACATGCAACTGAAACAAATATGTGTGTTGTTATTGTACATCTGGGAATAACACTGTATGTTTATTAAAATAATTATTTTATTTATAATTTTTGTTTCATTATCATAGTTATATTTTAACAAAGCAGGTCCAGAAGTTCTGAAATGCATAGTGCCTTTATAGTTTACTGATAATCAGATAATCAAAGAATTTAAGTGCTTGAAAGATGCTTGCTAAATTTCCCTATTTTGTTTAAGGAAACCAGTGCCCTTTAAAGTTGACTTGTTTTCCAAGATGGCAGAATTAGTTGATGGCAGAGTAAGTACCAGATAGTGGTCCTGCCTTTGACCCTGTGTGTACAGATGCTTATTTATTCTTCATGTTTGTATCCAGTTCTTACCATGTGCTAAGCGCAATTCTAGCCATGAGACCTAGTGATTGTCAAAAATGTCAAATGTTTCTGTCCTCAAGGATCTTATATTTTAGTGGGAAGGAATAAGTAGCAAACAAATCTGTAAGTAAAAATAAGTTAGTTTGGCATGTTAGAAAGTGATAGTGTGGAGGGAAAAAAATACAGCACGGTCAGGGATTCTAGGAGGCAAGAGGAGGGAAGAGGGTCAATTTTGAATATTGTGCCTTGGTGAGTCATCATTTAGAAAGTGACATTGGAGGAAAAACATGGCAGGGGTGAGGATTTTAGCTGTAGAAATCAAGGGTAGAAACTTTCCATGTAGAAGGACTAGCTAAGAAAGTCTCTACAGAAAGCTTGTTTGATGTATGCAAAGTCTGTGAGGCAGGGGAAGCAACAACAAGAAGAGCACAAAGATTTACAGCAGGACAGATCACTTAGGACATAAAAGACCATTTTGAACTTTCAATATAGGAGCATGAGGAGCCATTATAGGCTTTGGGGTCCAAGAGAAACTTGATTTTGACTTTTTGGTTTAATATAGAAATTGAGCTCTGGCTAGTGTGGCTCAGTGGATTGAGTGCCAGCCTGCGAACCAAAGGGTCACTGGTTTAATTCCCAAGGAGGGCACATGCCTGGGTTGTAGGTTAGGTAACCAGTTGGAGGCACAGGAGAAGCAACCACACTTTGATGCTTCTCTCCCTCTTTCTCCTTCCTGTCCCTTCTCTCTATAAATAAATAAATAAATAAATAAATATTAAAAAAATCTTATATATATATATATATATATATATATATATAAACATTATCTATAAAGAACCAGAAAGTAAATATTTAGGCTGTGTGGTCCATATGGTTTCCACCAGAACTACTCAGCTCTGCCACTGTTTCCTGAAAGACCAATGTAAATAAATGAATATAGCTGTGTTCTAATAAAACTTTATTTACACAAACAGAGATCAGGCCAGATTTGCCCCACCATTCTGGCTGCTGTGTTGAGAATGGACCCTCGGGAAGCAATAATGAAAGCAAGGAGTCCATTTGTTTCCAGGTTTGTTTCTGTTTTGAGTAATGCACAAAAGAGATGATGTGTGCACATTTCCCTACCTATTAATGCATTTATGATTAAGTCTCTCTCCTTCCTGAGGGGCTTGCTTTTAATGTCGGAGGTAAAGGAGAGAAGGAGGGGAAAAAACATTATTTTGCATATTTCTATTTGTATGACAAATAAATAAAATAAAACAAAATAATTAGGAACATTAGTAATTTTATTAAATTAACATGTTTCTTCATCCCATGATAGGTGGGTGACCTGGATTTGATAACTTTAAAAAATACATTTTGTACGAGGAGGAAAGATAAATATACATTAAAAAAAAGGTTGCATTCACATCATAAATAAAGCTTAATGCCAAAGTATATGGAATTGATTACAAAGTACTGTAGAAAGTCAGAGAAGTCGTAGTTTGGCTGTGAGCTGTAATACTCTCCCTTCCTTCCCATTTCCATGAAAGGAAGTTTTTAGAGAGCCAAAGACCTTTTTCCGACTAAATAAATGATCAACTGGTGAAATCTGATATGACACTTCCATTGATACTATAAAAACTGACAGTGCTTTTTTAAAATTATTTTTTAAACATTGCTCAATTACTGTATTAATTCCTCTTTATTATTGAGGTATAGATGACATACAACATTATATTAGCTTCAGATATACAATGCAATGGTTAAATATTTGAATATATTGCAAAATGATCCCTACAATAAGTCTAGTTAGTATCCTTCACCATATACTGTTACAGAACATTCTTTTCATGTGATGAGGACTTTAAAGATTTATAGGAATGTTTTAAAATTAGTAATTTTTAAATGCAAATCACAGCAGAAAATATAGTGTTTTGAAGTGTGATACTGTAATGATAAGTACAACTTACAACAAACAATGAGTACTTAAGATACTTTAAAATTGATGTAATAAAAATAAATTGCACAAAAAACAATTACAACTTTTTTACAGTAAAAATTTATTTTTCTCTGATTACATAAATAATGCATACTAATTGTAGAAAAAAAACCTCCAAAAATACACAAAAGCAGAAAAAGAAATATATTTTCCTGAATCTCTATTACCATTTTAATCAATAATATTGATCATTTTACATGTATATTTATGTAAGTTGTCTTATCACATATGAATATTTTTCTTCTTCTTTCACCTCTTTCTTCATTATCTTATTAGTCCCTTAATGAAACAATTTTTCTTACACTTCAAACCATATCTCATTTTAATTAATCATATTTGGCAATTGTAGTTAAGGCCAAAATTTATCAATATAAAACAAATACACAAGAAATTTTACTATGCTTTCTCACTGAATTAAAAAGTCAATTAGTTGAAAAAGGAGTTGAAGCCCTGGGTGGTGGCTCAGTGGATAGGACCTGGCCTGTGAACCCAAAGGTTGCTGGTTCAATTCCCAGTCAGGGCACATAACCAGGCTGCAAGCCAGGTCTCCAGTCAGGCCTTTAGCTGGAGGCAGGTGATTGGCAACCATACATTGATGTTTCTCCCCCTTTCTTCCTCTCTCCCTGCCCTTTTCTCTAAAAATAATAAATAAAATATATTAAAAAAAAGAAAAAAGAAAAAGGAATTGAGGAAAGGAAATCTTAATTAATACGTTGCATAACAAAATAGCCCTTTTGCTGTCAGAGATTAAATACACATTCTTTCAGCTTTTTAGAGCAGATCCCTATGAATTCTTTCAACTTTTAATTCTCTTATGCTAAGAATCCACCCAATTCCAGTCAGCTTCCAGTCTATTAATTATGACTCATTCTTTCTAACACTGCAAACAAATGGTTGGTAATTTAATCTTACAAATTTGAAAAGTGTATTAAACTGGATATTAACTAACTAAAAAGTTCTATAATGAGAGCTGGTTAAGTAAGTCAATGCTAAAAGTTCCAACTGGAAGCTAAGAGCTAGATAACTTTAAAAATAACATACTTTGAGTGTGTGTGTTGTTACTGAAAAATGAAGCGTCTCAAAGTAATATGTAATCCTTGTTGCCATGGCTACTGACTACTATTATTCCAGAGTTACATTCAGTATCTTAAGCCCCAGCATGTAACTATATTCCTCTCCAGAAGCTTCACCTCTTACCATATCTCCTATAAACATATAAATACTAGTTCTGGGTGTTTTTCTAAAATTGAAATTAATCTTACATAAGACACTTGGGTATGTAAGATTCACTTCTACCATTTAATGACATCTTTTATCTGTAAATTATGAGTATTTCTAACTCACATGGATTTGTAAAATGATGAACATGGGATATAAAGAGTTTCTTACTAGGTAGTGAGTGAAGAGCATGTTTTTGGTTTGATACTACAGGAGCTACAAACAATTTTATAATGAAAGAAAAATAGAGTATTTTTGTGTATTTTTCATTGTCTTTAAGGTAAGCAACTGAAAGAGGCCTGAAAAGTGACTGCCTTGAATGTAAGGATAGGTTATTTGCTACAGGTCCATTTGTTTCCTAGTCTCTGATCCTAAAGACTTGTCCTCATCATTTATCACATTTTCTCAATTTCTTGGTTACTCATAATAAGTAACTCAGAGACCACGGCCTGTCTCGGTGGCTAAGAGGTCTGCTATTAACCTTTAAGAAGGTCCCATTCTTAAAGTTCAGCGTAAGGGGATGGATGGTACAACACCCATTCTTGCTGCCCAAACTGGCAGTTAAAAGAAATTATCTCTTCCATTTGGATCCAGAAAAATTACCCTCTCATACCAATATTATTATGTAAAAATATCAATCCATTTTTATCCTTGACTTTCACCCTAAGCCAAATAATGGTTTTTTCATTTGTATTGATGTCTTCCTAATAATAAATGGAGCATTAACCTAATATACACATTTTATGAAAACTAAAATTGTTTCTACTACTTACCCAATAATGTTATGCATAAAAATGTTTTAAATAATTGAAATCAAAAACCTTTATTAAATAATAAACACTTAGTAGTGTGAATGATCAACCTATTTGTTTGCTTGTAAACCCCTATTTTATGAATTACTTTGAGCAATGTAACTGTACATGCTCAAAATACAAAAAAAAAAAATTGCTTTTTCAAGTCAAACTAAGACTAGTTTATTATTTTTGTTCTATGCCTCAATTAAAGGCTTTCATATTCATATAAATGAGCCTATATCCCTTAAAAATTAATCATTTTTATTTCTGAAATAATAAAAATTAAGTGAACAATCTTCAAAAGGAAACTGACACACTGTAAGTGTGCATTTTGGGAATTTAAGCTCAACTTAATGTAGCACAATGGAAAGAGGGAGAGCCTGAGGTACTGAGCCTGAGCAGTATGAGAAAGGAAACGATTACGGCATATGTTTTCTGAGTAAAGGAGGGATTTTCCTAGGTATCTTCTACACCTAAAGTACCTTTCAAAATTCATTCCATCATTTCTCTAATTCATACAAGAATGCATTTTGCAGCATATATTTTCAGTGATGAAATGAAATTCCTGCATTTGCAAAGATCCATCAATAGCAAAATAAAACCCACAAAGATAAAAAACTGGTATTTTTTAAAAGATTTTTATTTATTGTTTTTAGAAAGAGAAGAAGGAAGAAGAGGCAGAGAGGGAGAGAGACATCAATGTATGGTTGCCCTTTACCTGCCTCCAGCTACGGACCTGGCTGGAGACCTGGCTTGCAACCTGGTTATGCGTCCTGGTTGGAAATCTAACCAGAGACCTTTGGGTTCGCAGGCTGGTGCCTTATCCACTGTGCCACCAGCCAGGGCAAAAACTGGTATTTTTTAAAAGACTGAACATTGAGCAATTACAGAGAAAGAATAAGAAATGAAGAGCTGAGGAAGATCCTAAGAGAGATGATGCATTCTTTGCATTTAGCTTTAATTTTGTTTTAAATAATCAGCCAAACAAGAATTAATGTGATTTAATTTGGAAGCAACAGTAATCAGAGTAAGAGCAGCATATTCGTGGAGACTTGGATCCAAAAGTACTGTTAAATTGTCATCTGAATTATGGCCATCGCTATTACACCTCTTCACCATCTTCATTAACCCCCTTCCACCATCATTCCCATCAAATTGTCCCTTCCTTCCCTCCACCACCACCAAGACTGCCACCACTGCCACCATCATTGCCTCACCTGAATATTAAAAAGAAAGAAAAAGAAACAGAACAAAAAGGTTGGAAAAATACCATTCAAATTTAGTCATGTGCCTTTATGTATACACAGTAGTTCCCTCTTATCCATGGTTTCACTTTCCCATCTTTCAGCAGTCAACCACAGTCAGACAAATATTAAGTGAAGAATTCCAGAAATAAAAAATTGATAAATTTTAATTTGTGCGCCCTAGTGAGTAGTATGAAGAAATCTGACATCATTCCACTCCATGCTTCCTGGAACATGAATTAGCCCTTTGTCCAGAGTGCCATCTACAGTGTATCCACTGGCCTTTGAGTCAACCTAATAGCCACCTTGTTCATCAGATCAATTATCAGAGACAGAGAAAGACCAACGTCATATAACTTTTATTACAATATGTTCTTATAATTGTATTTTATTATTAGTTATTGTTGTTAATCTCTTACCTGTGTCTCATTTATATATTAAACCTATGTCAAGGTTTAATATATAATAGGAAAATATATATAGTAATACAGAGTCCAGTTCTATCCGAGATTTTAGGCATCCATTGGTGGTCTTGGAACTTATCCCCTATGGATAAGGTATATTATGTATTTTATTAACTATCTGGATTTTATATATTCTATCTTATTATGTGCATTCAGTTTTTCTCAATTAACCAATTTATGAACCTTTGGATGACCAAAGAGTTAAGAAACTCCACAATAACTCCTAATTAAAGTCACTGAAACTCTGGTTCCTACTAGTGCTCATTCTCAGCCTGGTGATGACCAAATTAGGCAAGAAAAACTGTATTCTTAACAGACACTGTTTTTGTTTGAAAAGTTGAAATTACATCAAAATTTTAGATAAAGCCAGTTAACTTATAATTAAAACTTGGTGACACTAACAGCAATATGTTATATATTTTAAAGTAGGTAATATGTTAATTGTATTAATGATTTTGCCTTATTCATTTTTTAATGCAATAATAGTTAAGTTTGTCTTTAAATATAAAGTAGCTTAATTGAAAATTGTCTTTTTTATAGTCTTGCTTTGTTCCTTAAATAACAAGATTGTATTCCTTCTCTCTCTTTCCATTTATGTACTTAAAAATCATAAGGAAAGAATTTTGCAGAGCAAGTAATTTCTATTATGTTTTAAGGTGTAGATTTTGTTTAGAAAACCTGAAGTATTTATTTATTTTCAGAGACTTTAATCTTTTAGATAAGGAAAGTTCATGGAAAAAGATGTAATTGGTATAGAAGTTTTCACTTGAATCGCTTAATCCTCTGTACTAGAATACTTTTGCATCTTGTATGGAGTAAATTAGTTCTTTAGGTTAAAAAAAAATCCAGGAATTATATTTTTCAATTTGATTTTCACTTAATATCAAAGTGGCTATAATTAATTCTTTTTTTCCTAATAATCTGAAAAGCTGTAATGAGAAGTTACAAATAACATATCAAAGAATTTCATAAAATATACCTGATAAAAACATTTCAAGTGTGAGGTACTTTCTTTTGTCACACTAAATTTGATTTTATAATACATAAAAGGCATACAATTAGTGCCATCTAGTGCATTAACCCATCATACTAGCAATCTTATCAATTCATCACATGCCTTGCTTCTCAGAAGGCATTTTGTAAAGTCACACAATTTCTCAAGATCATTTAATTAGAGTTAATATTAAACAGCTGATTTAATTTTAGTTAAACACTAATCTATTTACATGTTACAGTTTTAAAGAAAGTTCAAAATTCAGATCATTATTTTCTTATCATTATTTTAATTGATTAGAATTTTCATTGAACATTATTTGAGTATGGCCTACACATTTACACTGTGCATAAAACAAGAAACAACACTACTTTATAAATATAATTTGCTACAACTGGTGAGTTCAGCAATCATTTGTGCTAAAGTTGGCAATTATATCTGGACAGCAATTCTCTTATGCAGATATTACTCCTGGTTTCAAAATATATGAGTATTTCTGAGGTCACTGTGGGAGATTTCCTTCATTATGCCCTACTTAGTATTATTAGTTTGAGAAAAAAAACAGTGATAAAACTCTATATACTGTACTTAAATTAGCTGTGGGCTCTCCTGCAAATCTTGTCTATTTAGTTCAAGAAATGCTTTCCTGCATTGAAAACCTGAGAAACTTTTGAGTCAGAAAATATAATCACTTGAAAAAAGTCAAGCTGAATAATAACAGTAACTAAGCACATAGAGAGTCCCCCCACACCCCCATGAAGGTTAGTCACAGAGAAAATTCAGTTTCAGCTGTATTTCATCTGATAAGTAACCTAACTTTCAGGCAAATGGTAAACTTGCAAAGGGGTGGGCACTCCCCATATGCGTTATTTCCTTTCTCACCACAGTTTGCCTCTCAGCCCTTTCTTGTTCTCCTTTTCTTCTTTTCAACTACTGCTCCTCATCTTTTTATTTCCTCTCTTTCCACTTGTAACAATGTCAACCCATGAAAGACAGAAAAGTTGGAAACAAGATCACTGACAGGGTGGTCTGCTGCCCTTACTTACATTTAGTATCTGAAAAACTTAAAAAACAACCACTACCACACCATCAGAGCTACTCAGAATGCTCACATTGTGTTGTGTTATCAATCCAAATCAAACTATTCCTCCTATTTATTTTTATTTTTTGGCCTTGATTTCCAATTTTGAATTAAATTATTCTGCCAACAAATTGGGACATGGTGTTGTCCAATGGGTAGCCTGTTAAGTTATAGCACAAACTCAGATTTAGTCAGTTGTTCAATAAGGACAATACTTACATTATGTGATGGGTGTTGCTCCAGTAGCTGGGACACTGCTGGAAAATAAAAAGACAAGATTCCTGTTCTCAAGAAGCACATAATAGTAATAATAAATAAAGAGTAGATAATGTATGATAATGGCATAGAAAAATGTAGCACAGTGATTGGAATGGTATAATTTTACAAAGGTGCTACCCTCTTTGAATAGATAACAAGTGATTCCAGACAGAAGAAATGGTGCTTGATAAAGAGGAAGCAGCTGAGTGCAAAGGCCTTGAATTGCAAACAAGCTTGATATATTTAAGAATATTCAGGGTTGCAGGGAAGGCAGGAGAATATTGAAAGGTCTGTGGAGGTATAGCAGTAGATGATTTTTAGAAAATGTGGGATCATCGGGGCCATGTAAAGCATTTACATATATATAATTTTGTATGCAATAGAATATCAAGGGTTTTAAGCACCAGAATCTTAAGTTACGGTTTAAGTTTCCAAAAATTAGTGCTAAAATCTATTATAGATGATAAGTATACAGCCAATTAAAAAACAATTGCGATAGCTTGCACAGGATGAAAATGGAACATTAAGGTTATGTTATTAGGATTCAATGAAATGGGGAGTCATTTGTAGGAAATAAGGGACATTTATCATGACTTTGGCCAGTTGTCTGCTATGTCAAGGTTGTGGTTTCAGTCCTTGGTCAGGGCACAGTTAAGAATCGATCAGTTTCTCTTTCTTTATTCTCTTTCTCTCTCTAAAAATCAATAAAAATAAAAGGCTACAAAAGAAACATTTACTATGGGCATCAACATTTCCAGTTCAAGATTTTACATATATGTACACACACACACTATATATATGTACACACACACACAAATATTCTAATAATACCATTGTATATTTGTGAGAATATGATTTATAATAAGAAATATGTATTTCTTCCTCAAGTTTCTGGCCTACAGCTTCTAAAACCCTTAAAATTTAAATGAAGAGAACTATAAAGATGTCTTTTGTTATGTTAATAAGGTGACTTTTGAACCTTACCCAAGGATGGCAGCTGAGTCCCAGGGAAACAAAATAGGTAACAAGAGATTTAAAATGAGAGTAGGAGCAGAATCATAGATTGGAGATCATATGGAGGACTATCAGTGGGGAGGGAGAAGTGGGAGAATGAAACAATAGGTATAGGGATTAAGAAACATAACTGGTAAGTAAAAAATAGACAGTGAGATGTTAAGAATAGTAAAGTAAATAGAAAAGCCAAATAACTTGACCCATGGACATGGACTAATGGGGGGAGGTATTTCCAGAGGGAAGTGGTGTACCAGTCAGTTGGGGAAAAGGGGAAAATGGGACAACTGTAATAGCATAATTAATAAAACATACTTAAAAAATCTTAATCCTTCTGCACTCATTTCTGGAGAGAGACAAGAGGAAAGAGGCTGGAGGTTGAATCAACTGCCAATGGCCAATGATTTAATCATATATGCCTCTGTAATGAAGTCTTTATAAAACTCAAAAGGTTGGGATTCAGAGAGCTTCTAGGTTGATGAACACTGTTGATTTCCCTACTTTTCTTTTTATCTCATATTTACAAATATAGGTTTTAAGTAACATTTAAATAAATGTTAATTAAATAAACAGCTTAACCTTTCCTGGCTTGGAGTCAGTGGACTAGTGTTCTTTAAAGAAAACAGAAACTTAAAATAAATAGCTATGAGGCCTGAGAGTGCATTTTCCTCCAGAATAAAAATATTTTTAAAGAACACTAAAAATAAGGTAGCATAATTTAGTTAATCTCTATAGCACAATTCTCTCCCAAAGATAGTAAGAGAAGAAATTATTTTGCATAAGATTAAGTACATACTTTCATATTGTCACAATGTAAAAACTTCACAACCCCTTTCCCCACCCACATGGATACCACCTCATATTCACCAGAAAGTTTACCAGGGTCACAAAAGTTAATGTTTTTCACTTTTATATGTGTGTATTCTTTGGTTTTAATATTTATTAAATGTCCTTCTGGTTCTTCACACCAAAACATCACATTTTATCAGTACCGTTCATCTTTCGAATGTGACTGGCACAGTGATTTATTACAGAATTGTTCATTATTTTCTGAAGTTTACAAAAGCTATGAACAGACATCAACTGGAAGACTGCAATGTCAATGTAGGTGTCAGGTGTGTCTTTTCACAGTTTTGTTTTATGGCACATGCATAACCAGAGTGTTTTTAGTGAGTATACCTGCATTTGGTCCCTTTCTCCAAGACAAAGCAATCCCTCAAAGCCCAGCACCACCCATATTACAAAAAGAGCATCAAAAAGGGATCATAAAAACTACTACCTGAATAAACAATTTTACAAGTCTCAATTTTACAAACTAGGTATCATTGTTACAAAGATATCTCTTTCTAACTTCACTAAAGATTAATATTATAATTTTTCTTTAGAAACTTTTCCTAACACCCTTTAAGAGAGACTAACTAGAAAGAAAAAAAGAGCACAACACTGAAGAGCTAAATTAAGAACAATTATGACCAGAGTTGGTAAAATAAAAAATACCAGCAAACACAGTATCAGAATTTTGGGGTATGTTTTTTGAATGTTACTTCCACTCATTGTAGAAGATATCTACTGACGGTTATGTGTTGAAAATATTGCTGGGTAGGCATTGATATGTATGGAACAAAATGGAATTAACCTCTTCTCACTTAGAGCTTAGAAATTAGAAAGGCCATGAAGGAAAAATACTGAGCTTTAAGATTATATTTAACATTGAGTGATCCAACCATCTCTGAAGGTTGACCAGGAACTAAAACTAGAAAAGCTGGTGTTTGTCATCTACCAGATCCAATAACCAGAGACAGGGATTGAGTCTTTATGGGAGCTTTATTCAGATAGCCAGCAACCTGAGAAGACAGCAGGTTCGCACATAACAGACTATCTTCCATTCTGTTATAAACTGGCCCTTTTTATAAGGAGAAAAGGGGTGTAGGTAAGGGGTTTGGAATTAAGGAAAATGTTAATGAGATCAAAGCTGCAGCATTCTTTCTTTGTCCTGGGCAGAGGTCTTTGTGTCCTGGGCAGAGGTCTTCTTACCCTGGAGCCAAGGTGGGTCATACCTCCATTTTCTAAAAGAATAGCTTTTTACTTATGTTAATTACTAAGCTTATTAACTGAAGTCAGGGTGGGTCATTCATTCAGTCTCTGAAACAATAGCTTTTACTAAGCTTATTGGCTGTTACCTGAAACTAAAATTTTCCAACATTTGAGGCCCCCATCAGAACTAGTCAGGCAGAGAGTTGGGGGAAAAAGCCTTTTAAGAGGAGAGAACTTCAGGGACTAAAAGAAAGCCAGCTGTGGTTAGAGCTCAGAAAGAACACATTCTTTTCCCAAAAGCATAAATTGGGAAGTAATTCACAATGTATTTTCCTACAAACATCAATTAATTCTAAGTATTATATTTGATTTGCTTCCACATAACATTTTCAATTTATGAGATGTATTCATGAGTTAATTCACATTTATTTAGATATTGTCGCGTTTCCAAACTGAACTAGTACTTCTCTCAGATCCTATCATTAAGTTTTCTCTCCAAAAATTAACTATTACCTTTCCATGGCCTCCTATCCCTCAGCTTGCAAATATTAGTAGGTCTTCTCCCAAAGACAGACAGAACAAAACAAACCCCCTTTACACCCTTTTATACGTTTCTAACAATGCATTGGTATCTCTTTTTCAATCAAAGATTTATTCAAAGATGTGTCTGTTGCTGCTATGTCTGCTTCCTGGCCTCCCTTGGGAGATTGTTTCAGCACACTATAATCTGGATTCCCATCAAAGCAGGTCTTTCAACTTCTCTTACAAAAAAAAGCACCAATGATCTCCTCATTAGCAAATCAAATAATGACTTTTTGGCTCTTAATTTATCTGACATTCTCTAAGACCAATTAATTGGCTCTAGATATCCCATATAGGCTGATGTTCTAGAAATTTTGGCTGGGGGCCCAAAGGACTTCCCTGGAAGAGTTGGATCTTGGAGCTGGGAAAGTTGTGGACAAGGCAATTGGGAAGCCTAGATTGAAAAATGAGAATACATTCCTATTGAAAATTCAATTTAAAATGGCTTACAATATACATATCATGTATCATAGAAATGTACACTTGAAACTTACATAATCTTGTTAACCAATGTCACCCCAATATATTCAATTAAATAAATAAAATGACAATTAAAATTTGAAAGTAAAAAATAAATTTGTAAGGAATGGCTTGTTAGAGAAGTAGATATCAGATATTAAGAGATAAGCCAGAAACTGAAGACACTAAAATTAATGAAACATACAGAAACAAAACAAAAACAAACAAAAAACCCCAGTTCAGATTAGAAGATAGAAAACATCTCTGAGGTCTGCTTGGTTGAATCTAATGTATCCTCACCCATGAAAGAGCGTTGAATTTTTGAGATCACTGAGTAGTTTCAGAAACGTACTTTGTAAAAATCTTCTTTATCTTAAGGGAAACCATTGCCATTGTTCTCTCTGTATAAATATAATCATTCTTAGGCTTCTTACTTCTTCCCTTAAATATCATTGTGTGCCATAAGATGTTATTCTTAACCATTTCTCTAGGTACTAGGCACAGTGGCTTTCTTTTTCAACTCTTTGTTTCTTTGTTATGAATTCCAGTTCATCAAATACATTTTATACAAGCTCACTTGTATGTCTCCCAGTTCCTCCAAACTGAAGCCAAGATATCTCACTCAGCCTCCAATCTCTTCCTTCTCATGTGTTTTCCATCTTGGTATATAGTATCACCCAGCTGAACCAACACAAAAAGTGTCACCTGTCCTCTCAATGCAGTAGGTGCCATCACTTCTCAAGAGAGAGCTTCTACTACCTCATTTTTGTTAAATAGTGTTTGAACTGCCATGAGCTGGAACATTTCTCTCCCTAAGAGAGTTTATAAAGTGTCTGTCTTCCTAAATATTGTTTTGCAGCTAAGTTTTTATCTCGCTTTAAAAATCTCAGCACATATTCATTGATCATATACTGTTCATTAGAAGCAGTAGCCCCTGCCATTCAAATGGAATTGGTTGAAATTGGTTTGGATAAAGCCTTTAGGATTGAATAATTAAGTTTACTGTGATGATTTCACAGAGGTAAAGTAAAGCCTGTGGCCCTTGAACTGTCAGCATACCAGAGGGTAATCTGACCTAGCGCCCAAATTGTAAAATTGTGTGATGTGTGTGTGTGTGTGTCTTTGGCCACAGTTAATTAAGCTTCAAAACCAGAGTTGGATACACGTTATGAAGGCAATAGAAACCCTCCCATTAATATGTATTAATGTAAGTTTATTGGAAGAACACTGAATGTATCTATAGTCAGAAGTTAGATGTTAGAGAACAGTTGGGAGTTAGTTCCGACTTTGTCACCTACTTGGACTACAAAATATCATTTCTTGTGTGCTGGCTCCTCTGTTAAGAACTCAGATGAGATGCTGTAGGCCCCCTACCCATAACACTCTGCAACCATTGCTAGACAAGGTGTCTTTTGTGTCCATTTCATACCATCAAAGACATATCTTCATGCAACTACCTAAACAAGGACTTGTGACAAAGAGTTCTGGGCAGTTTTCATGTAATTTAGTCCTTCCTCCTCAGTTACACCATCAGCTTGATTATACAAATGAAACAGAACAATCTAAACTCTATATTGCAAAAATAGAATTAGGGTTAAATACAAAATAGAGTGTTGGGTTACAGAGCTGAATTGAAAGAGAAAGGTAAATAAAATATAAAAATCAGGAAAGTAGACCTCCTTCACTGGTTATTTTTGAAAGTCAAGACATACCAATTTTTCCATGCTATATAAAATGAATTTGAAACAACTATTTTTATGATAATTTAAGTATTATAGCCAGTAGTCCAAATTTAAACCAGTAAAACTATCAATAAATTATACATCTAAGTACTTTATATCAGAGACTTACATCATTATACAGGTTTGGTCAAAAGTTTATTCTTGTATTATTTATTAATCATTATATTATTTTCTATAAGGACAACTGTAAACATACTTCTGCCACACCCTGTGCACACTGAATAATTGTTCTTTTCTAGTTTTCCCTAATAAATAAGATTTTTGAAATGCTACTTATTACATTTTACTCGAAATAAAGATTTTAAAACTCTTCATCAAAGGACTTCTGAACATATAAACTTAAAAATATGTACCTTATTTAATAGCTACAGAAAACCAATTTACACACAATTTCAGTTAATAGAAATTTACTAACAAAAAACATAAAAACCTACAAATTACTTCCTGAAAGTTTAATTTCATGTGGAAATTAGTTAGAATTTTCTTTGGGACAGAGAAGATAATATGTGGGACTGATTTCATTCATACTGAAAGCAGAAAGAAAATAATAGGGTAACTCCCTCTACTTGGTTAAGTAGGGTGGTTGCTTTCTAGAATGTGAAAGTTACTTGTTATTGCATGAATAACCTCTAGATGACTGTCATTCAGTGAACTGAAAAGTGATTCATATTTCTTAGGTACTTGCAAATAGGAATTTGATTCTTAGAAATTAAAATGCAGTTGTGTAGGAAGATGTTTAGGTATCAAGTTTAGATTTGAGATGACTTCAATACTCTTCTTACTTACTAAATATACTGTAAATAGCAAAGTATCTCTGAGCTAAGAAGTTCAGGCATTAATAGCTGAAACTCAAAATTTTGTAGTTTGAATTTTATTTCATCTCAATTAGCAGAAAAATATAGTTTTACATGCTTTAGTTATAGCAAATAAGAGGCTTCCTGAATGTTTTACCTTAAATAAATTGATTTTTTTCTAGTGGACAAATGGGATTGTTCTTTGTAAAAGTAAATGAAAACCATGTAATTAAATTGCTACAGAAACAGCAGTTTACAAAAAAATAATTAATTTGCAAGAAATTTAGAGAGATCAATCTAAATATATTTCAGACCAAATAATAATGCAAACAAAAGCAATGACAAAGACAGCAATAACATAATAGTTAATAGTTGCTTAATACTGTGGGATGGCCATTATGTTAACTGAGGATTTACCTGTACTAATTAATCCATTTAATTCTTACAATAACCTTAAAAATATATTCTATCATCATTCTTAACATTGTTTCTACTACAAGGTGTAATTTGAAAGTTTCATGAAACTTTTCATTTACATTTCCCCCAATTTGGGAGAAATGGGCTTAAATCTTCAGTGTATAGGTTAGTGCCTCCTTACAGATTACAGATTATAACAGAGAAGACACTCTCAGTGTGTCAGTATCCCAATATCTTTCTTCATTCTTTTTAAAATTCACAACTCAATTATCAAACAAATTTCATAACTTCAGGAATAATAACATGAAGTAAGACTTTTTAAGAAAATTCCTTATATGTACTTGTTACCAAATTGCCCTACCTACACATTTCCTCTGATACATTTTCCAATGAAAACAATTGAAGAGCCTTCTACGTTTCAGCTCTTAAAATATCCCTAACTGCATTTATAATTGTGTTTTTACTCACTGTAAGTACTCACAGATAGGCAATAGCTGTTCAGTTATTTATTTGGGGCTTGCAGAAAGATGGAACATTTGAATGCGCAAGATATAAATAAAGATTACATCTTTGTCAGAGCTATGTTGTTTTCACCAGTTATGTAATTCTGTATAACAGCTGTTAAATTTCATCACATACATTGGAAAATATTTAATGTATTCTTTTTATTTTGCAGGTAAGAAACTGAGATACCACAAAATAAGTGAGAAACAAGGTTAAACTGATAACTAATAGCAATGGGACTCAAACCCAGGGCATTTTTAGACCCAATGCAATGGGTTTCACATTATTTATTTACTTACATAAAACAAAACATTGGGGCATTTTTATGATCCAGTTACTGCTGATATGAAAACTTTCCTTAGGCATCACATCACAGTGACTAAGTGGAATGAAAACTGCATTGGGCATCAAGAGCCTAGGATCTAAGACTACGGCTGTCACTAAATAATTTTGTGATGTGGAAAACATTTAGCACATTTTCTCTGATCTAAAACCTAAAATGAGAATTTTTAGCTATTTTTTCTTAGTACTATTTTTCTTTTATTCATACAGACAGGGAGTTAATGAGGGTTCATTATAGTTTTTGCGAAAGAAAATGAGTAGAATGCATGACCTTAAGCTCTGCTTTACTTCTTTTCACTTCCTTTCTTTTCTCCGTTTTTCCAGGAGTTCCCCCTATAGCTAGAGGCCTTCTGGAAATATCACTCTTAAACCATGGAGAGGATCTGGAGGATTATCTCTTAGTTTTACTGAAACCACCTCTTACCTATCAAAACTATTTATGGACTGAATAAGTAACTAAAAACTCCAAAAATATATAAAACCTTTTGTGTAACTGAAACTTAATTATTTACACAGAAATATAGATATTGCTATCCCTTTTCCCTGAAGGCATTTTCTAATGTGATCTCTGTTATGGGTGGTACTTTAATATTGCTTATTTACTGAGAATATGGTATGTTCTTCTTGTTCATAGTATTTATAAAATATTTTTCCATAAAATTTACTTTTGAGTGACTTTCAGTTTTTGTATTTTTATTTATAAATCATTATTTTATCATTGTAGAAACAATCTATGTTTACTTACAATAAGAAAGAAATTTTCTTATTGTTCATTAATGCAGAGTTAATGCTATTGATATAATAAATTTAATTCTAGCCATTTTAAAGGTGTGTATATGAATGGTAAGGGTAGGATTGCATCCATGCATGTAAATGTTTTCCTTCTTTCCTCCCCTTTTTCCAAACAAAGATTGCATCTTTCCAATGATTTTCTCCCTACCTAAAACTTTGATTATAAGCACTTTGTCATGGTATCAAATATTCTATAAATAAATAATTATAAGATTGCTCTCATATTTAATACTGTTCTATAATGTTGACAACTTTTCCATCTTTGTTGAATACTTTGCCTACTTCCTGTTCTTATTAATAAAATGTGTGATAAACATCCCTGTACATAATCTTCTACCACATTTCATATGATTTATGCTAGATTCCTAGCATTGTAATCACTGGATCCAAAAATGTGTAATTTTTAGTTTTGTCAATGCACCAATTAATGTATTCTGCATGTAAACCTCAAGGTTTCACATTTTAAGTAAAGAATGTTTTTTTTTTTTATTTACTTCCCTTCCCTAGACTTTACCTTATTGTAATAAATTTATCTGCTCCACATCTTGGTCCCTACCTACTTCTCTAGCTCAATCTTAACCCATGAGCTAGTCCTCATATATCTCAAGTTCAAGTACACTGGTCTTTTATTGTTCTCTTATACTCATGTGTTTCTCCAGTCACCTGTCCTGTCAATGCAGTAGGTGCCACCCCTTCTCAAGAGAGAGCTTCCACTACCTTACCTTTGTCAATAGGTATGTGAACTACCATGAGGTGGAACATTTTTCTTCCTAAGATAATTTGTAAGGTGCCTGTCTTTCTAAATATTATCTTGAGCTAAGTTTTCCTCCTCCAATAATGAAGTTTATTTCAATACATATTTTAGCAATTGATAATATGTAGGTTTTATATATTATATGGTCATTGTTCTAAATCTGTACAATTTCTCTTATTTCCCATTCTTCATCTTTCTCCATCTGCCCTCTTAGATTGTAGAAAGCTCTAGAATGATAGACTTATTTTAATACATCTATAGCATATTATGCAAAGGATTAATAATATCATTTTAAATGTGCTTAACTGCTTGCTTATAACAGAAATCTCTGGTTTTCATGGCTGAAACTACAGTTTATGGAGTCATATAACAGAAAGCCTATAAATATTTCAATTCTATATGTACACCTGAAAGAGTCAGGATTCTTTCCAACCCTTTTTTTCCCCTCCACTAACCATGGTGAGTTGTCCTCATAACCTCATGCTGGCAAACTGGCTATAGTAATTCTAAGGATAACACCCTCACACGTTATGTCCAGAGACACAAAATATTTCTTTCTTTCTTTCTTCAGCTTTTTCTTTAAACCAGATATTATTTCCCAATAGATTTGTTCAAATAAGTCTTTACCCATATTAGTTCACCTGCTCTGCCTCCTAAACCAATCCCTGGGAAGAAAGTGATCACATTAATTAACCAAAACCAATATGATTTACACTGAAATTATGGAAGACCCAGAATTCACTGAAACAAGGTTTCTGTCAGAAAAAAAAATATGTATAAAGGGAGATATGGGAATGATATGAAATGATAAGTTCACTTGAAGATAATGAACTAATGAATTTAGGATTTCATGAGAAGTGAATGACTTACTGAGAGGAAATTCCTCAAAATATCATTAGATTTCCCTCTTTTTTTCTCTCTGTCAAACATATTTTGGGTATCTTCTGATTATTCTCAGCTATGAACAATTAATATTAAAAGTCTCTAAAATGTAGTTATATTTTCTGTTTACCTTGGGGGAATAAGAATCATTCAGAAGAGATGAGCAGGATTTTTTTTTTTAAATTAAAAGTGTAACATTCTCAAAAGGTATAAAAATCACTATAATTTCTGAAAAGGTGTGGTTCAAATATGGTTGTTACTATTATTATTATTTTTTTGGTTCACTAACTATTCGCAGTATTTCAGATATTAAAAGGGAGATGCATCATGTTGGGTTTCTTCTATTATTTATGTATACATAGAATATCAAAAAATATTTAAAACATTGTGGTCTAAATTAATTTAGTTCTATTTAAATGACAGTTTCAGATAATAAAATAGAATTTTTAAAAAACCACAAAGGCTTTTATTGAAAAGTAATAGCAAGGCCCATAAAAAGGAGTGTTCCCCCCCACCACCCCAAGCCCAGGTAACAAATATATAAAAGGATAACACAATGACAATGCTTAGTTAGGCAAATACCATGATGCTTAATCCTCCTTTAAAGTTTAGATTACAGACCTACTCAGCAAGGAACAGTCAACAAACTGGCAGGATAAAGCAAACTTGTATTAAAATAAATGAGTATCTAACAAAACACAGTTACTACATAATGGGCTATCAGTGTAGTGCAAATCTTTCCAAATTGCCAGGGAACACACATTAAACCATCCTTTATAGAGTGAAATTCCTCCTTTGGAATGCATCAGGTGATTTAGACTACCCTAAATTATTGGGGATTTCACTTGTTTTTCTCAGTGTTTCCCTTTCTCTCTCTCTCTCTCTCTCTCTCTCACACACACACACACACACACACACATACACACACACATATACACAACACACACACATTCAAATTTTTTGTGCAAGTTAGCTTTAGAAAGAACTGAAATGCTGCAGTGGACAGATGGCAGAGAACCCTTGCTTTAAACAAACAACAAAAGTAGTGAAGACACAAACCTCTCTATAAGAAATTTGTGTTTTTATCTATTCGTCCACTGATGGGCACTTAGGCTGTTTCCACTTAGTACAGGAAACTAATGAACAAAACAAGGAAATGAGCAAAACAGAACCAAAGGTATGGAAAAAAGGAACGGACTGACAGTGACCAGATGGGAGGTGATGGGGGAGAATGTGGGAAAAAAGAGAAAGGGTCTAGTCAAGGAATCAGTATAAATGACCCAAAATGACCCATGGACATGGACAATAGGGCGGGGACTGCCTGTGGGAGAGGGGATGGGGAGCACGAGGCAGGGAAGGACAATGGGGGGAAAATGGGACAACTGTAATAGAACAGCAATAAACTAATTTAAAAATTAAAATAAATTGTTTTGTTTTCTATTCACATAGTAGGTTAAAGTTAAATATTTTGCAGTCCCATTAAAATATGGTTAAAATGTTATCACTTTAAATTAAAGGACTGTCTTCTAATATAGAACCTACTTTTACATTCTGTTGAAGATAACTTTTCAGGAAACTTTTTTTTTTTTCTGGATCAGTTTGTTATGGTATGTTAAGAAGAAATGAACTTTGGAGTCAAGTCACTGGTTATCTCCCTTTCTCTTCACTAGCCCTTTCCAGTGATGTGGCCTGGGATGAGCTATTTAACCTATCTGAGCTTGAGTATACTTATCCATAAAATATGATAATGTGACTTGCTTCATGTGAAGGGTTATAAAGGTGAACAGAGTTAGTGCCTACTTTAGGAGCACCTGGCACATAGCAGGCACCAAATAAATGCTGGACTTTCCTTCACCTTATAGTAAAGTTGCCTATATTAAAAAAACAAAAGGCAAAATATAGAAAGCTGTCTTCTAGGCCACCACCTTTCTGTGTATCCTGTTGGTTTTTTGTTTTTTGTTTTTTTTTTAAGATTTTTAAAAGTTATTATTCCCAGAGAGAAAAGAAGGAAGAGAGGCAGAGTGGGAGAGAGACATCAATGTATGGTTGCCTTTTACCTGCCTCCAGCTACGGACCTGGCTGGAGACCTGGCTTGCAACCTGGTTATGTGCCCTGATTGGGAATTGAACCAGCAACCTTTGGGTTCTCAGGCTGGTGCCTTATCCACTGTGCTACCAGCCAGGGCCTGTATCATCCTTTTATTCCCAGGAAAATAAAAGGATGATACAACACCATCTCAAATGCTTGTTCTTCTCCCATTCTGATTAAACATACTATCCATCAATTCACTCAAGATGGAGGGGGCATACATAGATGCTACAGTGCATATCACATGTATCTAAGTTAGGAGAGTTTAAATGAACAGTCTATACAGAAAAAAAAAAAAAAAACAGCAGGGAAAGAAGAAGACAAAAAATAATAAGTCCAATAGTGTGAGCCTTTCCATTATCATTTCCACTATGTAAGTCAGAATGCTGTAGAGAATGAAGGGTGTAGATGTGATTGTGGTAAAACCATGACAGCATGGAGGGGTTTCCAAGAGTCTATGTGGCCATACCTGATTTTTGCTGAAAGTGTAGTATTAATTTTAAAGTCTTATCTCCATTAGCATCTCGTCCACAATCAGTGTTAAAGACTGGCCCTGGTTTCAGATTACCTTGCCCATCACCTCTCAGCTTGTGTGGCCTTAGGTAAGTTACTTAATTTTTCTGTGCTATCTTTTCATTTGAAAATTAGGAAAAATAATGATGTCCAACTAGTGAAACTATCATGATAGAAATAATTCATATAAAGTGATTTCTACCATTCCTATTATATATGAACCATTAGCTATAATTATTACTAGGTGGGTGGAAATAACAGACTTGCTGCCCTGATTGGGGATGGATATCTGACCCAAACTTTGTCAATCAGATTTCTTCTCCCAAGATATTTTAAACTAGAGCTGGGGAAGAGATCTCTCTTTTCATTTCTGGTCAGGCAGATGTCAGGGTATGAGTTTGGACTTCTGGAACCACGACTCATCTGAGAAAATGGTGTTAACAAGAAGAGAGAAACAGAGACAAGAGACAGCTCTTTCTTTAACTCAGAGCACTACACTGGTAGCTTTTCAATAAATGTCTTTTTTTGCCTAAGCTAGAGTTGTATTTCTGTTTTCTCAAACTGCATAATCCTGTCTAATGCATGCATTTTGAGGAATAATACACATATAGACTGTTAACTAAACATCTTCATGGTATTAATGAAGGTAAATGGGTGAGCTGACAGCCTCTGCCATAAGTTAATCATACAAATAGTTAGTAGTTAATGATTTTGTTTACAATGTATAACACTGATATCATTAGAACTTAATATTTATATTATTTCCTATACCATATTAAAATTGATTTTATTTCTTTGAAATATGATTTTTTTGCTATTAATGACTAGAAGTCATTCCTTTAAAAACCAATTAATTAGATAATATTTGACCCATAAGTCTATCAAGCTTACTTGGTACCTTTAGTTATAGTCCATTTTGAAGCTTTTTACCTTTTAGGTGTCTTTTTTGTTGTTGTTTTGTCTTCATTTGGTAGTTTCAGAAACTTTCCAGTGGACTCATTTTAAGGATACTGCTTCTTAATACATAACTAAAAATATGAAAGTGAGAAATTTAGGAATAATATATCAAACCTAGAAAGAAGAATATATGCTGAGGGAAACAATAGTTACCATTTTTACTAAAATTATAAATTTTTAAAAGCTTGCAAATACAAATAAGTATTCTGCCCATACAAATTAAAAAGAGACGATTGTAACTTCACACTACTTCCCACAATAAAATAAATTCCAGGTTGAGAGTAGCATATAAAAATTATATCACAGGAACCACAGAAAAGTCAAATATGTACTTACAAACAACTAAAACATGGTTTAAGTATATACAAGGAATAAAAGTAAGAATCCTTTGAAATGTATCTCACTTTTATTACAAGAAAGGTAATATACTTTTATTGCCCAAAGCAGGCTGCATTGTCTGAAACTTGAAGGGCTAGTGAGAAATAGGAACAAAATGTGAAATTTCATTTAATATTTTAGGCATTACAACAACTATGGATATAATTGAGTAATCTTTTGAGAGAGTTCATAGGTCATATAATGTCTAACAAACTTACTCTTCAAGTTAAAAGACATAATATGGGGAATCAGGGTTTCAATAAATTTCTAAATGCATATTCGAGTGGCACTATCATGTTTATTAAAAATCACAAATGCTAGGAACTATTTGCAAGCATACTAATAAATATTATAGGTGCTGCTACATGACATAAATTTTAATACAGAGAATCATGTTAATTGACAATTTTGGAAACTGAGGCACAAAAAAATTCTTCTTAAAATATATAAACAATGCAGTCATGTAAATCTCAACTGTAGCTTGCCTCAGTGAGTCATTCAATATCCCTGTTCAAGCACAGTGAATTCTCAGGAAGAAACATATGCTTAGAATCTGTGACATGGCAAAACACAAGTTCTGCTCTAAATTATTATGCATTATATTATATGTATCACATATAATTATGGCACACAAATCTCCTTATGCATCATCTAACTCTTTCAGAATGTCAGGTCAATGAATTACATGTAAATGAATCAAAAACATATGGGCAAAGTTTATCTTAAAACATGGAACTTGACCAAATGTGTTTTGGGTTTTCACCTACCACAAATTCTGACAGATACTGTAGGGCCTTGGCTGGTCTTAAATCTTCATTGCGGTGCTTCATATGCTTTTTCTAGAACTACCTGGCTTCTGTTTGTGGCTAACATTCCTAGTGATTTGGGGGCACTCATTGAATGCATACAGCATTTAGCTAAATATATTAAATGTATATAAAAACTGAATAAAATTATAATATATGATGCATTAAAACATGCTATAATATGTATACTAAGGAAATTGTATTTTGCAAAGGAACATGGAAACAATACTTTTACATCATGTTTTAAAAACTATGAAAGTATGTCATGTTGAAGTAAATATTTCAGAAGGTTATAGAATATAATTAAAAATTACTCTAGTTTCTTCAGAAGTAATCACCAATAATTTTGTGACATATGTATATATTACATAGCATGTGCAAGTAAATTCATATGTGTGAACATTTGCATGTATGCATATGTGTGTATGAGTTCTGTCCTAAAAAATCCCAGCCATTGTTAATATAATGAGAACAGTTTGCACAACATCAATGACTTCAGCCAAGAAGTCATCCAACCTGGCAGCCAAGAAGAGTGGATTGGAATGCACATAAGTGAACAATGATAACTTTACTGTACCAGTCAGTGGGGGCAGTAGAGCCCTTGAGTGAGCATGTGTACTGTGTGGCTGTCACATTCAAAGTGACTGAGTGAGCAGAGCAATGAATCTGCATCAAATTTTGCATTAAGCTTGAACATTCCTCCATGGAAACTATTCAGATGGTTCAGAGGCTTTCAGGGACAATGCAATGAGTGCAGCACAAATAAAAGTGGTTCAGACACTTCAAAGATAGTTGAGAATCTGTTGAAAGTGATCCATGTTCTGGAGGGCTTGCAACATGCAGAATACTGAGAATGTCAAGTATGTCCAGGCTGCAATCAACAAAAATTGGCAACTTGTAGTATGAGAACCAGAAGCTGATTTGGGAATTCCAAAAACCACTGTGTCTGAGATCTTAATGAGGATCTAGGCATGAAACACATCATAACAAATTTGTTCCATGGCTTCTGCTACTAGAGCAGAAGTGGCATTCTGTTGCAGTTGCTAATGACTTGATTCAAACTGCTAACAATTAACTAGATTTCCTCAAGAAAGTCATAACCAGAGATGAATGGTAGGTCTACAGCTATGATTTGGAAACAAAGGCCTAGTCAATCCAATGAAAGTCACCTGGTTCTCCAAGCCCAAAGATGGCAAGTCAAAGTCTCAGCAAGATTAAGACCATGCTAACTGTGCTTTTTGATTAGGAAGTTGTTGTCCACTGCAAACATGCCCCTTCCAGGCCAAACAATGAATAAGAAGTACCACCTCAATGTTCTTGTCTGTTGAGAGATACAATACAACACAAATTGCCTCAACGATGGGCAATTGGTGATTGGCAGCTTCATCACAACAACACACCTGGTCATGTGTCATGTCTTGTGCAGTGTTTTTGGTGAAACATCAAATCATGCAGGTGACTCAGCTCCCCCTACAGCCAAGATTTGTTGTCCCATGCCTTCTGGCTTTTCCCAAAACTAAAATTACCTTTAAAATAGGAGCGTTTTCAGACTGTTGATGAGATCCAGGAAAATATGACATGACAGCCGATAGTGATTCCAATAAAGGATTTTGCAGAATGTTTTGAACAGTGGAAGAGATGCTGGGAGAACTGTACAATATTTGTCTCATTGAATAGTCAATACTTCATACATTCTACTTCTGTTTGATTTATTCACTTCATATGTGTTCTGTCTAACATAACAGAGCATATAGGGAGTTTAAATCTTTTCTTTAGTTATTGCAGAATATTGAGTGTTTCCAATTTTTTTTCACCTGTATTAAATACTGACTCGGGATATTTTGCTTAATTTTTTAAAGAAAATCAGAATTATTAAAGTTAAAAAAACAAGCCTAATATAGGGTACCCATACCAAAGAGGATTTTTAAAAATCTGTTTATATGAAAGAAGACAATCTCTGGGCAGAAGGTTGGGTTTATACTAACACTTTAAGATATGTTACGTGATCCATTTCAGAAATGATAATCTGGCCTGAAAACCTTTTTCCTCAATTACAGCAAAAGCTGGCATTCTTTTGCAGTAAAGTCAGCAAATGGGAGCAATCCTGAGAGCCAATCTCTTGGGAATGTGAATTTGGGATTATGTCACCACTTAGCAGAATAACAACACTGATGGGCTGAAATGAATCCCTCTCCCAACAGACTGAACTTTTTAGCCTCTCCCATATCAGCCATCTCCCTGTTGTTGGTATAAGATTTCAGTAAAGTAAGAGCAAGGCCAAGTTCAGAAAAAGACCAGACCACAACAACAACAAAAACTTGATAATGAATAATACCAATTCGTACTTGGCTCCTTTTATCTCTTAGTGGTGTAAAGTAGCTTTCCCCACTTAATTTCTCAGTGAAAGGATTATATATTTAATAAATAATGACAGAGAAATAGCACAGGAATGATTATTTTTCCCTGCAACCTGGGGAAATACATGAAAGCAAATGTTTGCAAAGTAGTTTGAATTCTGCTTTGAGAGCAGAAGGATAAGAAAAATTTTAATATTTACATTAACTTTAATAAATGCATAGAAAATTACCTTAAAATGCTTTTGTAGCAAATTAAGGGGAGAAAACCTTTTCTCTCAAGTTACTGACTGCTAGTAAATTGTTCAGTTAAGGGAACCTCAGTACTCTCTGACAGAATCAGAGTACCAAGATTTTTCATGAAATTGCATTGTTTTAAGTATGAAAAATGTCACAATCATTAATAAAGTCTGAAATAGCTACTTAAATCAATGTATAGTAATCACTTATGAACATATATAAAATGTAACATGTTGAATTTTTAAATAATTAAAAAATAATTAATGTTACCCAGAAAAGACAAGTAATTATGCTAATTATAGACATGTACATATATATGTATGATATAATATATACACATATGCATATATATCTACAAATACACACTTTTTTCATATTGGTGTGAAATTTTGTGCCAATTCAAAATCTGATTATGGCATGAAAAAATTACAAATTCCCAGTCACTCTACTAATGCTTCCTCATGCAAAACAAAGTCATGATTTTTAGTTCCCTACCATTAATTAAGCTCTATTATTTAGCATGAACATATTGAAGTAAATCAGGTGTGTTCTGCATTATAGTATAGTTTTGGTTATATATATTCTATTAGCCACCAGGAGCTAACAATATTATTCATAGATTATCTTTCTCATCTATCCCTTCTTTCTATTTTCATGGCCATTCAGTTCACTTAATCTCTATTTGGCCAATTTCGCCAATTGGCCATTTGGCCAATTGCAAAAGTCTTCTAGGCTTTGCTCATTTCAATTCCAGGAATGCTACTAGAAATTCATTTTTAAAAAAACATTTCAGAGTCACAATTTTATCAAGTAATTCACCAACTTAAAAAGCTTTCAAATGCTTATAAAATAAATTATAGTTTTTATAGTGTCATGAGCTATCTCAATTCCATTTTATCACATACCATTTATCATCATGCTCTTAAAAAAATCCTGATTTCCATCCATGCTGATAATATCTTGAACGTGTAATTCTCTATTACAGCTCTAAGACTCTGCTTTTACTATTCATGAGGGTTTAAATCTTTGAAATACTAACTGTAGTTATTAGATTGTCTAATTATTCCTTTACCTTCTCAGCAGCACTTTGCCATCTTGGTAAGAAAAAAATGTAAAAATTTTTCATTATTTGTGATATCAAAAAATCTATACATATTTAGTCACTCCCAAGGAAGGCTAATTTTACCTATGAATCACACTATGTTCTGTGGTAAATATTGTGAGAGATAACAACCAACCTCTCACTGTAATTCATGAAACTTTCAAAGTGCTTCACATGATCCTGAGAAGTTTCGACATTTGGGTCATCCAACTTAGAAGTTTCTATTGCGGTCTTTTAAATCGTACAAGTAGCTTTATCTTCTTTAGATATTGGACCCCAAATAAAGAAGGAACAACTAAGAGATTTAACAATCAATGCATTGGCAGATCAAATCTTTAACCCAAGAATGTTCCATTTTATTCTTTATTGTTTACTTTTGCCCTTTTCATTATAAATAGTAGCTTTATTGTTTTCTTATATAAGTAAATTCCAGGCAGGAATTACATAGACTTCTATAAAAGCAGTCAGCCCTAACATATGCTTAAATGTCTAATATTTACATAGTAATTTTGTCATGATTTTTATGACTTACTTGCAAACCTGCAGTTAATTTTGGAGAAGTTGGGCCAATAGGTCTCCATCTTGTAACAAAATATAACATGAGTTATATGATCTACACACCTAGATATTACAGATTTATAATAGTGAAATACTGTTTTGCATGAAAATGATATTTGCAAAATTATTTCATTTTTCCTATTTGCATTCCAAGATTCAGAGAAGGCCAATTCTTGGATTTATAAAATATTTATAATATGTGTCATGGTAGGGCCTAAAAGCACTTAACTTTGTACACCTATTTTAGTAGATTTAATATACAAGGATGGAGCCCTGGCTGTTGGCTCAGTGGATTGGTGCCAGCCTGCAAACCCAAAGGTCGCTGATTCAATTCCAGCCAGGGCACATAACCAGGTTGTAAGCCAGGTCTCCAGCCAGGTCCATAGCTGGAGGCAGGTGACAGGCAACCATACATTGATGTTCCTATCCTTCTCTACCTCCCTCCCTTCTCCTTTATCTAGAAATACTGAATAAAATCTTTAAAAATTAATAAATAAATAACTTAAAAATATATAATAAGTAAATATGCAGTGATGGGCAAAAGTAGGTTAATAATAACAAATAATACTAAATAAATAAACAAAATAAGAATAAACTGTATCATGTACTCACAACTGCAAATCTACTTTTGTCCACCCCTGTACACATATGGACTAATTTTTAAAAAGTGAATTGTAAACAAAAACAACTCTATTGAGTGAAACTATGAACCTTAGAACCAAGCTTAAATCAGCATCCATTGGTTTGTGAGCTCATGATCTCCAGTTCATATAGTGTGCTCTCTATCCCATTTCCTCTGATTTGTTGTGTATATTTTCCTTAATATACCTACATTCTCAATGGCATGGAGTCTTACCTGCAGTTTGCCTTGAAATTACATTTTCACATTTCTCTCTCAAAAGAATATTCCTATTGGCTTTCTATTCTTTTTTTGTGCTTCTTTGGAGACTCAGAATCTTATATCATGATGGCGAACTTTATAAGTTAATGAGCTTTCCAAACATACGAGTGAAAGATTCTAATAAGATAGTATTTTTTTTTTAATTTATTATTTCCAGAAAGAAAGGAAGAGAGAGAGAGACAGATAGGGAGGGAGGGAGAGAAACGTCAATGTATGGTTGCCTTTCACCTGCCTCCAGCCACAGACCTGGCTGGAGACCTGCCTTGCAACCTGGTTATGTGCCCTGGCTGGGGAATTGAACCAGCAACCTTTGGGTTCACAGGCTGGCACCTAATAGGATAGTATTTTTAAGTGAGAAAGCTGTTTGCTTGTGTTCCAACCATAAATACCTATGGTGGGTCTAGATTTCCATGATTCATTATCCTCGAATGAACTTTTTGTTAAAAACGTTGGGATTCTTCTTCTCAGAAATAATACCATTAACCGGGATGACTACTTAGCAGAATGACAAGTTAATCAACTTTAAGGCACTCTTTAATTAAATATACACATATGCATGTACAAGATTTGTTCCAAAAGTATCGAGCCAATGTCAATATAATTAAAACAGTTTGTGTGGTTGATACTTTCAGGACAGACCTTGTAAGTTTGTGTGTATATTGTATCTCCCAACTATTTATAAATGTGAAGAGAGCTCTACTTGAAGACATCAACACATTATATGACGAGGTAGCATCAGATAAATTCAGTAGGTATATATTCAAGTAACTGTAACTACTACAAAATACAGATTTTTTAAAAATGAGCTTTAAATCAAATATTTACTCTTACCTTTCCTATCTTATAAAAATTTAAAATCTATTATCACTAAGATCTGACACTTGTAAGATTAAGTCTTAGCTAGTTTATAAGTCACTTGAGGACCCGATAGGGACAATGATATGTATGGAACCTTGGTTGCCTTGCAAGTAATAAATAAATAAATATGTGCCACAATAATATTCTCTTGCAGTCAGACTATGGGAAGGAGGGTAGCTTTCGCAGAGGGCTCTGACTTTCGGAAAAGGGTTAAGGTCAGGGAGCATGAAATAGGAGAAAGAGGATGGAAGGGAGAAAGAAAAATCTGTAACAAGTAGCAAAAGTTGCAAGCCATAAAGACAGCAAATGGTCATTTGTTGCCTCCTCATGCTATTTAGGTTGCAAAAATAATAATTTATGAAATGTATATGGATTTTCATGAAAACTGGCAGAAAAGAACAGTTTTGAACTCAGATATACCAGTTGTGGAGCTGAGGGGAAGTAAAACCTATGATCCAGGATTGGGGTTGGGGAGTGAGGCTTACCTAACAATGTACAAAGGAAAACTCAGGTGACTTAAGCAAATGGAATGCTTTCTTGCATGTAAAACAAAAGTAAGCACCAAGGAAATTTACACACACACACACACACACACACATACACAAATAAGAGAGAGCACAAGTATCTAGATAAATGAGACAACCTGGAATCTAAGAGTAGTTTTAAAAATTACTTAGATTAATTTCAATATTAACAGAAAAAATCATGACATTAAATTGTGAATAAATAATACTAAATATATATTGAAAGTTTCCGAGAAAAAAAAATGATTGTTTTTGGGAAAAGAGAATCAGTAGATTGAGTGTGCTCGTGAATCTTGGAAAACATCTTTGGGTAAAGGCAAAAGGTAAAGATAAGTGAAAGAGGCATATGACTGTGAAATATAATCATTTTAGGACAGAATTCCTTTCAGTAAGTCTTTGTTGAAACAAGTACAGCTAATATGTTTGAAAGTGGAGACTTGGTAAAATGATCAGTGATGTTGAAACTGCATGTATTACTTTTGTCCTACTAAAACCACTTTGAGGAAGGGGAATAAAGATACGGAGAGGATATCAAGTGTTGAAATTGTGGCCTTTGGATTGTTTATAACATTAAACATATAATATTTAAGTGGAATTTGTAGTTAATGATAAGAATGGATTAATACCTCCCTTCTTTTGATAAGAAGGGCATTTTCTCAAGAGTTTCTTCCAAAACATTCTTCTCAGGCAAACAAGATTCTGTAACTTACCCATATTATGTAGCCCAAGCAGGATTATGCCAACTACCAGAAAGAGAAGCATTGATACTTTCTATCTCAAAAAAATAGACACTCATGGAGACAGGGAAAATTAATTCCACATTTTTGTAAAGGTAAGAGAGGCTTTTGTGTATGTGCAGGTAGGGGGAGGTGGGTTCTAGGAGTCTTTGTGAAGCTAAAAACCCCTCTTTAGTCCAGTAAATTGTTTTCAATTCCCTCCTCCCCTCCCTTCTTCCTTCTTCCTCCCAACCTCCTCTTCCACCTTTTCCTCCTCCCTCTTCTTTTGTATGTCTGCTAACAGAAGTGTGCAAAATTAGATGTGGCTACACTTTATAAGTTGTGGTAATATTTGTGACATTTTCTTTAAAGTGGAAGGAGTTGCCTGGTGACACATGGAAATGGTGATATCAGAAATGTGTTCTTTATATCCTGTTTGGTGAGGTGACTTGAACTCTCTCATCAGTTAGCAAATGAGTAACAAAAGCAGAGAACTCTTCTTTCTCAACCAGAAAAATTAAACATGCAAAAGACATAACACCATAATAATGTCTTCCTACCAGTGAAAGTGAGCTCAGTGACCATGTCCCCACAATCTTGAGGAGCATCCAAGGATTTTCATCCAACATTCAAAGGGTATGTAACTCAAAGAGAGCAAAGAACACCATCTTAGTTTAGAGACTTAAGTATTGCATTTATGTCTTTAAACATTTTACTATGGGGATTTTTAAATAAATGTAAAATCAATTTTATAATTAGGAAAGCATAAATCATTACCAGAAAAACTTAAACTCAATTGTCATAAGTAAAATTTATTTATGAATACCCACAAGATAAGATATATACCCCACACAAAGCACTCAATTAAATCAATCAATGTAGTTGGTTAAAAAACAAATATGTTCCTATTTTTTAAAAAATTACATCAATAAGTTTCATTTGAAAGTGTCTAACATAAAGACAGCAGTGACATTTTGCAGGCATCCACATAGAGGCCCCCACCACACCCAAAGGGGACTCTGATCATAATAACGGACTGTCAGCCTAGTACAAATTATACCACTGCATAGGAAAAATATATAACTTTAAAGTAAAAATGGCATGCAACTCCATTGAAAAATGGAATTTTCCTTTCAGCTGGCTTCTAAAAATGTAACACAAGCAGCAACTTTAAATTAGAGAAATAAAGACATTATTATGTCTTGGAAAACCAAATACATGACCATAATGTTATTTTTGTAACAACGAACAGAAAATAGCTATGATTTCTTTTATGACCTCTACTGAATAATATATCATTAAAAAATAAATATCTTAGCTAACTTTGATGCATTTGAAAGTCAATTAGAAATTATAAATGGATTATGATATGTTAAAACCATCTATGGCCCATTTATGACTATAGTTATTTCATAACATCTTTTCCTAAGTGATTGAAAAGACACACATGTTTAGTCTATTAAGGGAGACAGCAGGCACACTGGGAATATGAGAGAGTTTCAGTTACACCAATTTAGGAGATAACTCTAACCTCAGTCACCACTCTGTCTTTTCTGTTAAGCTGAATTCAGCCTTTGGTGTCTAGTGACTTGCAGAGAGCATCTGAAGCCAGAAGAAGGAGCTTAGCCTTGGAGCAGGCTCGGATGCCTTTCACAAAGTGTCAAGCTTTAGGGCAATGAACAATGCTTTCTTGCTTTGATAACACAAATGCTCCTTACATTTGTGTTGTCACTTTTTTTTATAAAAGGGAAGATTTTTTAATATTTGAAAATAAAAATTTTAAACTCTAACAAATGTTAAATCTTTCTATTCTATGAATACACAAATAATGCTCTACAAAATGGAAAGGGATAATGTTATTGTCTTGAGTACACCTTCTAGTCAACCAATCTTTATTATTTATTGAATCAGTGTGTGTGTGTGTGTGTGTGTGTTAACTCCCTTCTACTTCAAACTTCTTTAATGAGTTTGCATACTGAGATCTTAGCTATCCATGGACACCAAGTGGCATCTTGAATTTTTCTGCTGTTGTGTCCGATCAAAATGATAATTATCACCTGATGCTCAATGCCCCCAACACTACCAGAGAAGCCTCCTCACACTGGCATTGTCCCATTTCAGAGAAGGCACTTGCCCCAGCACTACTGTGCACGAAGATTGGGCATCCTGGTGGGAAGAAGACTTTTGTATCCTTTGGTTACATATTTTGTGATATGATTACCAAACACTTAATCTAACTTATAGAAGTAGGAAACTAGTTCTTTGCATCACTTTTACCCAACTATTCCCATCATTTATAAGGCCATCGAAGGCTGAACATGAGCAAAATTTAGTTATTAACTTAAGATTTAATCAGATTTATTGATCTCCTCTGGTTTCTAAGGGTTTGTTTGGGGGCTAAGCTTGTCAGCTTGATGCCTTCTTTTATTCAGGTTAATTTAAAAGAAGAAAAGTTGAGAGTGTTCACATGATAGGGTTTGAATCTCACCCATAATAAGGTAGGAAAAAGCAAAGGTAAAGTCAAGGATTTAAAAAGTGTGTAGAAGTATTCCATTACTGCTCTGTTAGCATAGAAGTTGGGGGAAGGTCCATGGGGTTTGGAGAAATGAAACATCTTCCAAGAATCAACAGAGACTCAGGCAAACTTGAGTTAATGCCTCTGTAGTTCTTTCCATGTAATATATTCATGTAGCTACCTCTAGCATTATTTATATATAGTTTACTGAAATGAAAGTTAAACCAATCAGTGAATTTACTACTCTACTGAACACCAATAATGAGGAAATGAACATTAGAGGACCAAGTCACACATGAGGACTCAACACAAAAAAAAAAATTCAGAATTTTGATGACTTAATGTACAATCAGTCTCTTCCTTTGGATAAAATTTTAATTATCAATTTCTATATGACATCTAAATTTTATTGCTTGACAACAGCTTTTCACAGCTCTACAAAGCCACTCCCAGGGTGGAAAGTATGTTGGATGGTACAGCAGATACATTTTTTCAAGCTCATGATTTTTCACTTCATCTAAAGTGTATCAAGTGTTAATACTCTGAGGATCTAACAGTTTAATTCCTCTTCTAAAATAGCTCTAAAAGATAGTCCACTTAGACATTTTTGAAGAACACCAATAATAAGGTTTTGTTGAAAGTAGATAATAATGATCACCCTGCCTGATAATCTCAAGCATTTCTTATCTATTTTAAACAAATTCTACCACTATTTTAATGTTTAGGAACTTATTTCTAAATTGAATCTTCTAATTAGACCTTTTGAGCAATTATAACTAATGTTACATCTCATTTAACCCAAACACTGCTGGTAGGCCAAACTGCTTCATAGCTAGTTACGTACTATTTCACACTTCTCCCAACATGACACACTATAGTTTGAGATCTGGCTTCAGCCATTGCATTCTCATAATAGCATTCAGAGTAGATGGAGTTAATTAATTTAGATTTGACTACAGCTTGAGTTCATCCTTTCTAAGCCACCCTTTACCCACTCTCAGCAAAATAGCATTACCTCATTTATTATAACAGCATCCTGGTTATACAGGCCTCTGTGTTATTCCACCTATTAACCCTTTCCACTCAGAACTGGTAGAAAACATCTCCTAACAGGTTCATAATTTGTTATTGGATTTTTTTCACATAAGTTCTTTCTCACAGATATGCTATCCAAGGAAATAAGCCTATGTGTACACATACAGAGAAAGAGACACACATATAACAACATATGCATATGTGTGTGTGTATACACACACACACTTCTAGGTATACATATATACACACATCTATATATTCATAGTATAAAATGCTTTCGTTTCACTATGATTTACAAAATAGTGAACTATTTTACACTCTTGGTGCTTCCCTGAACTTGCTATAAAATGCAGGCACTTGACTCTGGAATATTATTAACTGTAAATAAGTATTAAAATAAGCTTAACAGAGAAATAATTTTTCCATTACCTGTAACTGCTTTTCATACTTCTGCAAATGGACTGCATCCTGCTCCATCGTATTTCTGTCCTTCTGAATCATCCATTGAAACCTATATCTCAGCCCTATAGGAGTATTTCATGGAGAGTTCTTTAATAAAAACACATGTCCTCTTTCTTACCTTCTCCTGTTTCTTTCTCTCTCCCTCCTCTCCACCCCTTCTCTTTCTCTGCATACAAGGTCTGTCCAGAAAATGCCATGTAAACTGTTTTAATTATATTCAGATCTTGTAAATACCAAGGACCATCTTTGACCTAAAGATTTACATATCCCTAAGCATTATTAAGTGCTGAGTTAATCCACTGATGAAAATTGAAAATGTAATTTACCAGATCAAATTTAAAGGCAAACCCTAGTGGTGACGTGGAAAATGAGATGGCAAAAGCAGAGGCTGGGTCCTATCAGCCCATTTAGATGGTTTTCAAAATAAACTAAAATTAAAACAAAGAGAACCAGGTACAATAACTGTAAGGTAAGAAGTTCTTCAGGAAATCAAGTTTTATTCCAGTAATTTGCCCTGATTCTACATTATATGAATTAATGTATGCCTTATTAGGATTAAACATATGTAATAGCAACATTATAAATTTCAGGAGGCTGCTGTAAAACACGTTAGTGCTGCAGTCCAGAAAACTCTAGTTATGCCTCTGACGAGTTATGTGACTATGCTACTTACTTCAATTTTCCTATTTTAATTGCCACATTTTTTTGAGAATTAATTTGTTAAGGTTTTATCTGAGACTGTCAGCAAGCACTAAAATTCTAGGCTAATTAAGTATGTTCAAGTTTAAGGAAGAAAGAAAGGAAAGAAGGAAGGAAATAGTTACCATTTTATGCCCAGAACTGTTGCTGGAAATTGAGAACATAGTGATGGATAACACATGGCCATTGGTCTTAGGAGTATTCCATGTTCAAAGCATGTGTTGGACAGATGGATCCTAACTAACCCCATCTCCTGATTTTCACACCTTTGTGTAGCCACCTCCCACATTTTGTCAGAGGTGGTCTGTGTGACCAATTGTACATGGCGGATAGGCTAGTATGTCATTTGTGAGATAAGGTTATAAAAGACACTGTGGCTTTTATCTCAGAAGTTCTCTGGTTGTGTCTCTCTCTTATATTACTCTCATTGGGATAAGCCAGCTACCATTTCAAGAAGCCTATGGAGAGGCCCATCTAACCAGGAATTTAGGTCTTCCACTTCAGGTGCGGGAGCTTGAACCAGAACTCACAGCTCTAGCTAAGCCTTCTGAGACTGAAGCTTTGTTCAGCAACTGACTACAGCCCCATTAGATACCTGAGCTATAATCACACAACTAAGTCGTTGCCATTTAATGTATTCTGATAGATGTCCTAAAGATATACAGAGACAAATAAATATATATAGTTCCTCTCACATTATCTAGCTTTATCATCTATCAAGATAGGTAGCTAACTATATCATCACTAACACAAATCCTGTTATTCAAACATAAAATATACAGCTTAAGTATAACAGGAATGTCAATTCCTAGTCATAAAAAAAAAAAAATGCCATGTTAATTTAGGTGTTTCAATTACCTGTCACAAGTTGTACTCTAAAGAGCAAGGCAAAAAACCCTCACAAATAAACATGAGTGACATATGCAGGGTGCACTTTTCATGAATAAATTTTAACACCAATTTTAGCATAATGTCTTCAATTTAATGTTGCATGCTTTGTTTCTTAAAACCAATATTTAAAATAAATTCATAGAAACCACTGAAATAATGAGTAGAAAAATATAATTTTCATAAAATAGAAGGTGGAGAATTGACATATAATAAAAGGGAAGTTACAGGTGGCAAGAATTACAATATAGGAGGGATTTAAGCTAAATTAGTAAAAGACAGGGGTGGGGAAAAGGTTAACAAAGACATTAAGAGCAATAATGTTTGGTAAAAGAAAAAATCAGCTTCCACAACTGCCATCTTAAATTTAAACATCAAGAGTGACCTTATACCAACTTTAATTTTATTTAAAAATTGTTTTGATCAGAAGCATATGTTTAAAAATTAATTTGAAGAAAAATGTTTTCAAATATTCTTTTAGTTTTATAATCACAAATACTCTGTCTTAAAATACAAGTTTATTTTAATATATTTTATGTATATAATATTTATATTTATATATACAAAAAATATATATTTTATATATAAACCACCCAGCATAAGTGGGTGCTTTAATTCATAGATGGCCAAAATTAACATATTTTTAGTAAATGCTGCACACAACAGACATGTCACAGATGCTTAAAACTATGAATGATTTAAATAATAGCTAATTATACTAACAGTAGTTAAAATCAGTAACTAAGGAATAGTAATGTCTTTAAATTTTCATTAGTGCATAATTCCATATTTTTAACTATTATGGCCTAACTAAACATAACTTGTGATCATATTGAAATATTTACAAGAAATTGTGTAAGGATTTCAGATGATTAAAATGTTAAAATATCAGAGTTGCCTAGTTTTTAAATACTATTCTTCACTCAAGTCATTTACAGTACTCAAAACGCATTATAATTAGGTGCCCAAATATTGCCTGAGTGACAAAATTAAACTTTATAAAATTATTGAAAGCTCCTAATTCCTTAAGAATTTTTGAGCCAAAATACATTTTTATGAAAATTAATTCCACATGATTTTCTTCTATTTATGCAAATCATCAGACTGATCTGTGAAAGGGGGCATCTGATATTTCAAAAGTTGTTCTTTGAAAAAAGAATCTATACAGAGTGTGTGTGTGTAGTCTACTTTAAAAAGTAATGAATGTTTAAAACTTAAAATGCATGAAAAGGCTGTAATTAAAGTGACAAAAATCACCCTTAATTTTATAAAAGTATCAACTATTAACACTGTCCCCCATGTTTTCCAGTAACTACATAATACATTCTCTTTATATAGTATATTATTTCTCTTTATAGAGACAGAGATAGAAATATTATCTCTCTCTGTATATGTGTTCTCCATCCATAGGGAAATACCATATATAATATATACATAAATATATACTATTTATTTATATTATATATAAAGATATAGTTTTATTTTAACAAATTCTTTAATTTTTTTTCTTTTTTCATATACATACATGCAAGGAAAGGTCAGGATTATGGCTGTCTTTAAGCAAATAGATGAACATTTTAAATACACTGCAAATATTGATCAACAATTTAAAATATTAAAAAGGGGACCTGATTGGTGTGGCTCAGTAGATTGAGCACCAGCCTGCAAACCAAAGGCTTGCTGGTTCGACTCCCAGATTCCCAGTCAGGGCACATACCCAGGTTGCAGGCCAGATCTCCAGCCTGGTCCCCAGCTGGAGGCAGGTGAAAGGCAACCATACATTGGTGTTTCTCTCCCTTTTTTCCTCCCTCCACTCCCCTCTCTCTAAAAATAATGAATAAAATTTTAAAAAATATTAAAGAGGTGGTCTCATAAAATTTTTTCATGTAGTTGAAAGTTGTTCATAGATTAAACTGCTGGACTTGAAAATAAAAATCTACCATAGTAATATATATATAATTCAGAACACTTTATTAACCACTAGCAGCCATTGTTCAAGGGTAACAAGACGCAATTCATCTGGCTTGTGATTTCAGCATGTAAATCACACCATACCATGCTCCCTGTTGTATGGTATACTATTCATTGATGATTCCTTAGGGCAGGTAGCCTAGTTTATTAGACTACCCCAGACAAGAAGATCCACAAAGACCAGGTTGACCATTCCTTGAACCTTATGTAGTGAGAAGATTCCCTTACCAACTAGAAATAATTAGCTATTATCCATTTACCAACATGGCTTTACGGTGACATTAAAGATTTAAGATATAAAAGAATGTGTTCCATTTACAAATATTTTTCAACACACATGATTAACCAATTAATAATAGTAACAAAATAGTTTTAAATATATATTTGCATAAGATTAGTAAAAAAATGTTTTCTAAGCCCTTTTTCTAGCATAGTAAATTTAAATAGGTAAATAGTGTCCTTTTTTTTAAAAGATTTTATTTATTATTTCCAGAGGGTGGGGAAGGGAGAGAGGCAGAGAGGGAGAGAGACATCAATGTATGGTTGCCTTTCACCTGCCTCTAGCTAAGGATCTGGCTGGAGACGTGGCTTGCAACTTCGTTATATGCCCTGGCTGGACTATTGTCTTTTTGTATGTTTAAAGAACATTAAAAAATAGAATGGTGAACCCAAACTAACATAGTATCACATGTTACATAAACATAACACCTTCTAGAAAAAAAATAAAGATTATATGAACAGAAAATGACAGAATAATTGACTGCATGTAGATTTATTTACTTTTAACTAAAAAGTCATTTTAATATATTAGTATTATATTATAATTTTATACTGCTCCAGCTTTGACCAATGTAATTTCATATTAAAATGTTCATGAAATAAGTAGAAAGCATTGTCTGTGATTCCAAGTTTTGGAGCTCTGTCTTCAGGTTTTATCATAACACTACAATATTTCTATTAAACACATTAAATCACCCATCTGTTTTTTATGCCAACCTTATGAACTAGTATGTGTATACATAGTTCTTTAGCCAGGAAGAACTTCAATATATCCTAAAAGTCTGTGAGTTAAGAGTTAGTAGGCAGCCCACATTCAAAATGACTTAGTGAATCTCTGGAGCATCAATAATATAAAGGAAAAGTGATTAACAAAAGCTTTCAAAGGGGACAGATTTTTGCTTACAAGTAATGACCACATTGACATCAGACTTATCAATAGCACTAGATGCAGTTCCAGACATAGGGTATATTAATAGGGAAAATATCTTCAAAGGTCTCATGAAACTTTGTAAAATTGCACTTGAGCAATAATATTTTAATAGCACAAGATTATATCACTTCTGTAGCTCCCAATACATATCTAAGAGCTGGTCACTAGTTTTCAATTTTTGGAGTCAATATTCACAGGCAAGGTACAAAAGGATTAATGAGAATGACAGCATGAAATGTACATGCTGCAAAGTCTGATGATATGAAAGTCATGGAATATCGAATAGAAGTTGGGATATGAATTGAAGGCAGGAATGCTATAGTGGTGGGGAGATGACAATAATTTCTCACTTTACACAGCAGAAAGTTATATTAAGTATATTAGATACAGTTAAATACTAGCCAAAAATTAATTTTATTTTAAAATATGATCAACAGAAATTAGAATGTAGAATAAGACATAACCAGTAAAAATACAAAATTAATCAACACTTTTAAAAGATTTCTTATCCAAGGAAGAGAGGTATATTGCAATGCAGTCATGAAATTCTATAGAAAAATAACTAAATGCAGAAGATGGAAAAAACAAAAGTGATCCTCTCAGGGAAGTGGAACTGAAGGGAAAAATAGTAGGCTCTTCACTTACAATTCAAATATATACACCAAAGAATGAACAGTGGTCATTCTTGGGTAAAACTGGAAAACCAAGTGTCATGAGGAAGGGACATTCACTCCCTACTTTGTATTATTGTAATAGCTTTTTAAAAATAAAGCAATGAATAATAACAAAATCCTTATAATGACTTTATAATTAAAACTAAAGTTATTATTAAAATAGCATCAGGAAAGTCTAGTCTGAACTTTGCCACTTATATCTTTTGATAATAGAAAAATCATTTAATCCCTTAACTTTAATTATTTTTATTAAAAAATGCAGATATGAATACCTACCCTCACAACCCATATCATTTTGAGCAGTGAGAGAAGATATATGAAGAGGGCAGTTGGAATTTGAAGTATAGTGAAGCCTATTAAATATCAGTTTTACCTAATCCCCTATTTTTATCTAATGTTCACAAAACACAATTACCAATAACGTATCAGAACATCTGGAACTGAGTGTCGGGGTGCCATTTACAAATCTTACGGTGTTTAGGGGAAAAGTTTAAGCTATTTTAAACTTGAGGTTCTAGATTTTATTACAGGGGGAAGTGCTGATTTCAGCCTATTTCATGGCAATTTTGTGACAATCAATTATATCAATTTATAAACATCTGTAAATATAAATTGACGTCCAAACACATAATATGAATTTTAGAAGCTAAGTGGTTTTAAATAGTCAAGATCTTCCTACTGAAATAGTAATTAGGTCAGTAAGGGATTACATATTTTGAATAATAAAGGGGATTATTGTAGCAATTACTTCAGCTAATCAATTTATTTTGATTACTTGATTTGGTCTCAAGAGCAATACTGCCTAGAAAATAAACATTGTAGGCCTCTCCATTTCACAGCTTAGATCTATATTGGAACTCACCTATAAGGTAGTCCTAAAGTAGCCTGTTAGAATATTTTAGCAAGTCTTCTGATACACATAAAGAAGAAACTATATTAGAAAAAATTGTATTTTCTAGGGTGTTAAACTGGCATTTTAGAGTTTTGAATGTAGGTTTATGTCTTCTAATTAAGTATATCAGTGTGTCTAGGCAACTCACTTAACTATCCTGTGCCTCAATTTACTTACTTTTTAATTTAGGGGCTGAATAAATAATCTGAAGTTTTTTTCTACTGCAAAAAACAACAACAACAAAACAATACAAAAAAATGTTTTTCAACTCCTCATTTCTTAGTTCACACGTAAATGATTATGTTCTAGATCACATCATATAATTTCAATTCATGCTTAGGAAAAAGTAACAAACAATTATAATAACAGCTGGTGATCCAATTAAGCTAGTATTTACACTAATATTTCAAGTTGTTAATTCTGTCATCAGATTAAAAAATTACAAAAAATCTATTGGACTCAAATAAAACTGTGTGGATGTAACATTAAAACAACTCTATCAATCAAGTAGAATGTTTTTTCCCCTTAGAATCAAATGCATTGATTTATCTGAATATAGCCCCCTTTTTCCTTATTTTAATTAAGAGACATTAGCTAGATGTTATTTTTAAAGATATGTTTTTGGTTACATTATGAGAAAATCCAGGAGTTTCTGTTATCAATCTAATTCACCTATCTTTTTATGAACTTGAGCATTGGTCACTGTTCATACAAGATGAATCTGATATCTAATATACAGCAACAAGTGATGTGCTTTCTGACACAGCATGAGGAATCTATCTTCAGTTTTCGCTTGGGTGTCAGACTTTTAGGAATACAAAGGTATAGAAGAAAGATGTCTGGAAGAAGACTTGAGGGGAAAAAAAGAATTATTTCATATACATTTTTCCCTTGCATAGGGCAATTTGTGCATTTATGTTCCTCTTTGACATTTTCACTAAGAAAATACATTATAATAAACTCTGTTCCACTGAGGATTTTTTTATTTGTGTGATGTGGAAATGTGCTCTATGCACATTAAATCTTAAATTCTTATCTATCTAGATGATTAAGACTGGTACAATATATTGATGGAAATAACACTGAATAACCTAAAATAGCTACTCATTCCCACAAGTCAACAGTTTTTAGCTAAAACAAATTACATGACCCCTTTACTTTAAAAAGGCAATTGGAAAAACAACCTATAGCCCAGATAAGCCTGATGCTGTAATAATTCAAGTGAAATAAAAAGAATAAGTATATGACTCATAAAAGCCTTTAAAGAAATGTTTATTTCTCCCACTAAAAGTGATACTTAGTGTCAAAGGGTTTATTTAGCTTTAGCTATTAATTATTCATTAATGTTCAAACATTTCTGCCAAGTAGTAAAACTGAGTATTTGAAATTCTTGAATCTGACACAAAAATGCATACACTTACATATGAAACAGTTGTATATACATCTGACATAAGCACACATATAGGCTATAAGAGCTTTCCTTGGCACTTATGTGCAGTTATAGTTAATAATCTCTATGTCAATAGGATTGCCATTTGCAGAAGAATGAAACTACCTACTACAGAATTCATTGCACATATTTATAATTAGAGTTAAGGCTAGGTAAGGCTCACATACACAAATAATTCTGGCTATGTAAACCCACAAAAACTTGTGAGCTTGGGCAACTTGATCAAATATTTCTAAGAGGGAGTATTATGGAAAACATAAACATTAAGGTGAGTCAGGGGACTTATTTCATTAGGTGTAAGTGGAGTGGAAATTTGAGGTAATGACATTCCCAAAGTCACACAAATAGTAAATGATGGAGCACAGGTTTTTCCAGGCATTGATTTGATACCAAAAGCTATACTATTTGATGATACAGGATGCCTGTCATAGTTCTAATTTAGACATCAGAACGCCCAGATTTTTTTCTTGGTTCCTCTTGTAGGATTTGAGCAAATTCAAGGGCAGGTGCAATGGCTCTAAAGAGTTATGATCAAAGAACCTCTGGAAAAGGAATATTTGCAATGGTTAAAGGTGGAAGTAACCTCTCCCTCTAATGAAAGAATGGTTAGCATTAAATGAGTCAGGCTTCTTACTTCCCTTGTGCTCAACTATTAGATTGCTGATAGCCAAGGTTATATATCCATCAAACTAGGTAATTACAGAACATCTGACTCCTTTAAAAGAAAAGATCTCAGAAAACTACATTTTGGAAGTGCTACCCAAGAGGAAGAAAACCCAGCAATATTCAACCAACTCCAAATCATGAGCAAAGCTACCAAAGAGCAGGAACCTTCTGGCATGAAAAACAGAAGCCAAAATAAATACAACAGAACTAGGAGGAAACAGGGTGGGGAGGAGCAGAAGAAAACTTCCGAGGAACTAGAGCATCCTCAGAGGGGTAAAAAGAAATGTATCCATGAGTCCTGCAAAACAAAAAAGAGGGAATATTCAAACAACAGGGAAGAACACATGGGGGTTTAAAATATGGAAACAGAACACTAACAATAAATGTAAGAATTAGAAAATAAAAATAACATTTAGACTTCTGAAAGTAAGGATACAAAGAAATCATGAAAAACAAGACAGAGAAGGGAAGACAATGAGAAAGCAATCCAGAATGCAAACTATTTACTAGATAATAGATACCTTGGTAAAATAACAGAATAAAATTACTAGTAGAACTTCTAAACACAGAAAACAGAGAAAAGAAAAGTAAGAATAATAATATTAAACATAAATATATATGCCATTAGTATTAATTAGTATTATATTCTTATGTTACTCCTATATTATTTATCTATAAACTAACTTACATGTTTATATATAAATTACATTATATATTATACACCTATATTAAATATATTGTTACATATTATACATATATTTATAAATTGTATTTTATATATGTAAATTATATTACACACTTATATTACCTATCTATATATTTATATAAACAAATATTTATATATGTGTGTACACCCAAATATTTCTCAAAACTAAAAGACACAAATTTCCAGCATAAAAACACCACCAGGTATTTCCTACTACTAAATGGGGATAAAAAGGACTCACACCAAAACACCCATTTTGAAATTTAAAAACCACGTATAAAAAGATGTTTAAAACTCTGTAGGTTTAAAAAGATCACATACAAACAGAGGACATCAGAACAGCTTTAAACAATATTAATAGAGATCCTCAAAGCCAGAAGCCAGAAAAATATTTGTCTTCACAATTATAGTTAAATGTTAACGCTAACTTAGAAGACAATATACAAACGACCTCTTAAGTGTAAAAAAATAGATAAAGGCCTTTTGAGGTGAAAAATGTTTCCTCAAATCTACCACCAATATATCCTTTCTCAGTGAGCAACTACATGATATGACCTATGAAAACAAGATAGTGAAAATAAAATGTGCTTCAACATCAGAGGGAACTAGAAAAGTTTCCTTTCTTTTCCTTTCAATATACAGCATTAATTGCATGTTTAAAGTAATGCAAATAAAGGTAATGAATTTTACAAATAAGTGTGAAGAATCATTCTGCATGTTACTGCTTCAATACCCGGACAGCTTAGATCTTATTCTTCAGCTTGCTAAACTGCTCCTTTTTCAGAAACAGAGATGCCATCCCAATTTTTCTGGTATTCTCATTTTTAGCTATTGTGGCTTGCTGAATCAAAGCAACTGAACTTGATACAAGTACACTGTCATCTTTTTCTTTTTCTTTTTTTTTTTTAATTTTCCAAGAGTCAACTCATCCTTCTGGGTTTGAGATACTCAACAAGCAACACCTAACTTCATCCAAACCCTGCAGATGTATTTTTCACCCAAGAAGTTCCTGACTTGAACAAATAACCATTCTCCTGAATAACAACATTGAAGGGGAGGTGAGGGTACACAGAACTCATCTTGTAACAGAAGCCCTGTGTAGCATCCTGGATCACGTTCTGTACATGACCAAAGTTAGTGTGGACAGCGGGCCAGGGCCTTTCTCTTTCCCCTCCATTTGTCAACAGGAACCTTCTTCTTTTTCTTGCTAAGGAAATGAGTTCTATCTACATTGATGTGATTGAAGTTCCTCCGCAGGGTGTCCCTGGGGCCCTTCTCAGTAATGGTGCATCCCTTCAGGGTGCTGTCAACATTTTCTGGGATGTCTACAGTTTGATTGTTGAGAATGGTTTTCATCCTCATGGTAAATGAAGCAATGAAGTGGAAAAGATTTCAATGATGAGGTCACAGATGTCCCAGTATAACAGCTCTGCAACAGGCCTACCTGAAGCAAATGGAAGGATACCATCCAGGCACAGAAATGCAATGAAGAAATGAGTTAATGTGTTTGTCTTTATTGAAAGGGTTTAAACAGTCTTCCAATACAATATGGGGATGAATTAATGGGGATGAAAACCAAACAAATGAAAAAAATGAGGTTATTAGTCACTCAAAAATTACAAGAAAGAAATACAACCTTAAAATTTTTGTCACTCAGCTTTCTATAGTATTGACATAGTCATAACCATGTTGATTTAACCAAAAATTGCTATTTTTGGAGAATGGAGGAAGGAAAACAAATGCTCAAGAACATTGCTATATGACAGAAGGCAGGGAAAGGAAGCATAATTATCTACATGCTTATTTTTCAATAGGACTTCAATAGATACCGAAGACTAAAAAGTTGAACAGTATTTGTATAAGCATTTGAAATTGAAACTAAATACTAAGAGAAGCAACTAAAACAATTGGGATAATTGAAGTTGTTTCCTTTAGGGATCAGAAATCAAGAATGAAAAGAAATGAATAAAGAAATTTGTATTTTGTATTACAAGCTCTTGCTTTATTAAACAATGTGCTTGCTTTGTTAAATCAGAAACAGAAAAGGAGGCAACATGTTGAGAAGAGTAGCCATGATTTCTTCATATATAATAGACTAGCTACTCTTCATATTAAATTTGGCATCAAATACTTTAGTAAGACAATAAAGCAAAAGTTGGCAAACGATAGCCCACAGGCCAAATGTGGACCACCAGCTGTTTTTGCATGACCCACGAAAAAAGAATAGCGTATACAGTTTTAAATGTTTGAAAAACCAAAAGAGCAGTATTTCATGAGATGCCTGAATTATATAAAATTCAGTTTTCAATGTCCAATAAAGTTTTTTGGAACAGTCACAGTTGATTACTTTTGCTTTGTACCTGGTTGCTTTCACACAACAATGGCAGAGTTGAATAGTTGTGACTGTATGGCCTGCCAAGCCTAAAAACTCTTACCATGCAGCCCTTTAAAGAAAATGTTTGCCAACTAATTTGTATTGGGTTACATAGGTTCCTCAAAGTTCACATCCACTCAAACCTTGCGAATGTGACCTCATTATGAAATAGGGTCTTTGCGGATGTAATCAGGTTAGGGTAAGGTCATTTTAGATTTAAGGTGAGCCCTAAATCCAATGTGACTGTTCTCTATGTAGTAAGATAGAAATTTGGGCCAAGTGGCACAAACACAGAGGGGAGAATGCCATATGAAGAAAGAGGCACAGACTGCAGTGGTGCCTACGTACCAAGGAATGCCAGGAATTTTCAGCAACCACCAAAAGCTAGGAGGGAAGTGAAGAACAGATTCTCCTTCAGGAACTCCAGAAGAAATAAACCACACCAACACCTTAATTTGGAACCTCTAGCTTCCAGAACTGGAGAAGAATACATTTTTGCCCTTTTAAGGCACACAATTTGTGTGTGCTTTCCTAAAGCAGCCCTTGGAAATTAATACACTCTGTAATGAAGGCTTGCAGAAATCAGTACTGACCATGCTAAGTTTATATAAAAGCATGCTCAGTATAATTCAACTGGCCATTATAAAAAATTACAATCAATTCTATACTAACTTATGCTTTGTACACAATAGCCTCTAAATTCCTTGTCATGCTTTGATAAAACTCCCTTATTAAACAATAGCATAGATGACCATGGCAAGACTAGAGGCAAGCAGGATGGGTGAAATATGGTGGGGAAAAAGACTATTTCTATTAACATCACGGAGATATAAGATGCAACTTTGCAAAATGATGATAAGCAAAAAAAAAAAAAAAAAAATCAGTGATGTCTGTATTTGTGGGAGTTTAAAAAGCAACAAAGAGCCCATGAGCTGGGTAACCATGCTATTACGTTCAGGGTTGATGGTGCTCTCAAGCCTCTGTAGAGATGTTGTGCTGGCAGGGGAGGTGGCCCAGCTGACCCGATCTGTCCTCTCCAGCTCCAATTTCTCATTTCTGGGCTTCTACCATATGGCACAAAACAGTTATTATTCTTGCAACCCTTTCCACAGAAAGAGTGGGGGCTGTCTGCTGCATGAATGATATGAACATCCATTACAGTAAAATCTTGTGGGCTATAGGCTTAATTTCTGGACAACATACAATAAATAAAGATAACACATTGATTTCTGGATTTGAATAGCATCTATATGCCAAGGACCAGATTGTGGTGCTCATAGTCTTTCAGATTTGAAGATAATTGTGTGTTTTTGTATTTTTTTTTAGGCTTTAAAGTGAAAAATAAAATACTAAACTAGAAACAATAGTCTTAAACATTTTTACTTTAAGATTTTTGAAATAGAACAGCTGAGGAAGAATAATTTTACTTGGGAAAAATTTTCTATTGTAACAACACATCCCCCAAATCATAGAACATAAAACTATAAATTTTCAGAGTTGAAAGATTCTCTGTGTTAAAATTTGAAAATAACTTTGTTATCCCTAAAAATTGTTATTCATTAGCCATCTAATTCTCTACTTTTTTGTCTAAGAACAACAGAAATTGCCTTGTAATTTTTTTTGTCTTGTATAAATATCATCTAACAAGTCTTAGAAACTATTTAAAATCTAATCTGACTTTTCAAGTTGAATTGAAAACAGTGCATATTTTTTGCATAGGAAATAAAATGTTACAAAATGAGTGCTTCTCAATACTCCAAGTATCTTGATAGTAACCTGGTGAGCAGAATCCACCAAATATTTTCTAAGTTATAATGTTATTTAAATTACATACTACATTAAAACTATGCACTTCAATAGATAGGAAGGGCTTCTTATTGCTCATAATGACTTCAGAGTTGCCTAGAAAATAGGTTCCCACAGTTCTATTTCACCAGTGAAGTCATACAAACCATGAGGAGGGTGGCACTGTTGACCCTTCTGTTGCCGTATGCCAAATTTTAAAGGTAACATGATAACAGTTTTGGATGCAGAAACAAAGCCAGCCTATGTGTAACCACATAACCAGGGAATGACAAACAAAGATGCTATAGAATGGAAATAGATAATTTCAGACAAGAGGAATGTAAAGTAATCCTCTTTGCCCTGTTTCCTGTATAACAGCATGTTCATACCTTTCTGTTCCCCTTCTTTCTTTTTTTCACCTTTAAAGGCAAATAAAGAGCTTTGTTTTGTAACATGGAGGAAAATCACATTAAAAGTGTTACTAATTCCTCCAATTTTCAATACAGTAAGATGTACAAGTACCTCAGCCTATGTATAGAATTACAGGCAACCCTTAGAAGAAACATCTTGACATAAGATGCATTAAGAATGTCTCACTAAACATTTATTTATTTTTATTTGAACTCAGAAACAGTTCAAATTCCCATAATAGCTTTTTTCCTAGTTGAAAAATCAAGAAAATAATTTAAATTAAATATAGATTCAATCTATAGGTGGGAAATATTTCACATGAATATTCTTTCTTTAAAAATAATAAAATGTGCTTAGTATATATATAGTAAGATATTAAAATATTCATTATATTTAACCATATGAACATATAATTTAACTTACATTCAAAGATCTGAAAATACATTGCAACTATTCATTAAAATAAAAAATACCTTTATGAAGAAGGTAAGAAACAGTTAATCATGACTTTATCTCCGGACAGATGCAGCCTGATTTGAAATGAAACAATTTCTGCCCCCCTCTACATATTGACAGTATGTAGAAATCAATATCATTTTCTTTGTCTATGGATAGTCAGATTGTACAGCAAGGGTGAATCAATTCAACTAAGTAAACGTGTGTATTTTACCACCGGTAAATTGAAAGACTCATTTTCACAGGGACAAAAAAAAGGATAAAGAGATTAACCTAAAATTTAAAATCTAAAATGAGTATATTCATTCCACATCCTTCATATAATCTCATGTTTTTCTCAGCAGTGGGAAAACAGAAGTAAGGAAAAGCAAAGCAGGAGTAAAATATGTCACAAATTGGTTCAAGGGGAGGATTAAAACAAGAAACTATAGAAAATACTATAAGAAAACATAAGAATAGAAAGCAAGTCAAGCTTATCTTTGGTTAAGGTTTTTTCCCCCGTGGTATAAAATCAGTAGCTATAATAAAAAGAAACAACTTTGATCTCATTAAAACCACCACCACCGCCACCACTACTGGAGATAATGTTACAATATTCAGATTTGGATTTGAAGGCTCCCTTTCCTGGTAACTTGTAAAATGTATTTTCCTCATTTGTAAAATGGAGGTGATAGTTTCCAGGACATGAGACTGCTATGAGAAATAAACATTTATATATTGCTTATGCTATGGTAAGCACTTTTTACCTGTTTCACAGGCATTAATGCCTGTGACCTCAAGAAAAATCCTACCCAGCCAGAATGGATATCTCATTTTTATTTTTCAGTTAAGAAAACTGAGGTGAGAAGTATTCAGTAACCACCTAAGTAACCCAGCTTATAAGTGTCAGAGCTAGGTTATAAATCAGACAGTCTGTTTCTAAAATCTATACATGTCAACTTGGGAAAGAATTGGGTATATATTAAGACTAATAAACTGCTGTTTCCATCCCCCAAATATCTTCCAAAACCAAGGTTAAGTTATTTTCAGTTGATCTGTATTTTATAAAGTATATTCAAATGTTACATGAAGTATCATATTATATGAAAACACTTGCAATTTATAAAGTGGCAGGTACATATAGACTTACTATCAGAGCTGATTATTGGAGAGAGACCTTATCTTGGAATGATGGGTCGCTTGTAGGAAGTTGTGATATCTTGCAATAAATCCATCCATCTATAAATAATAGGCTATTTTCATAACACACATTAGTTATGGTTCACTCCAAATCTACAATCTCAAAGGATACATTTTGTTTTAGTGAGATGTGTGTGGGGAGGTTTCCTGTGTAGATCATGTTGAAAATAGTAAATGTTTCCCTGAGGACCAATTAAGCATGATAAATCTCAAGTTGTTCCTCATAAGGCAAGAGAGTAAGCAACAAATTGTTTAAAAGTTGTTTTAAGATCATGTTGTCTTACAGAGTTAGTACTTCCCACAGTAACTGTGGCACCGCAATTTGATATAATTTGAGTTATTTTTAGATTTGGATAGATCTGTCTTTATCACAAATTCCCATCCAAACCAGATTAATCTTTGGAAGAAATGGAGATTGTAGATAGCTATTATAGGAATTCTGTGAAACTGAGACATATTAGTTGTAGAATATCTCTCAGGGTCTCTGGGAAAACCAAGTTTTCCTAAAGCAATGTATCATGAATCAACCAAGTATTTACAGAGTCCCTAACATATCTTTAACTTCTATAAGAATACCGGGAGACTTGTGACATTTACCTATAATATAGGAACAAAAAAATCATATAATCACAGGATATTAGAAAATGCTACCTAAGTAGTTCATGGTCATATCATTGTGAAGGCATCTGAATTCATCAGAATATAATTAAATCCTCAATGTGTCTTATGCATCTTTATATTGCTAGTGCTAGGTTAGTATTTTACATGGAACAGGAGCTAAGTTTTACAAATGCTATTTAACTCTTTGTTGAGTCAGTAAGTGGGTGGGAGTATGCACACATGCATATGTGTGTGCCTTGCGAACACTCAAGAAAATAAAAAAGATGGCAATACAATGGTTTATTTTGGGTCTAGAAGCATGACTGGAGAAAAATAACTTTTCTGTGGAAAATGGGAAAGTACATGATTATTTTATTGTTTTAATTGTGTCATTTATCCACTAGTGAATACAATAGACATAATTGAGTCTTACAGCAAAGGCAGTGAAGGTACTTTCTCTAAGTCTACGATTTGAGAACATATTAACAATATTGGAAATAAGATTATAAGACCTCAAGTTTAACCTTACATATAACCTATTTCCAACATATAAACTGGTCATTGCGACACCTTACCAAATCCTGCCATTTAAAATAGGCTTTTACTGTTCTCGAAGTTAGCAAAAAAAAAAAAAAAAAACAACTATTTACAGTAATTCTAATGTTTATCAATAAAATAATTTCCCAGTAGAAATGGTTTTCCTTTCCCAAAATTTCACTAACACTGTAGGAACGAATCTCGTTGGACTATCTTAGACCATCCTGCAACATAACAGGGAGTTGGGTGTGGAGAGCATGCTGACTGGCTTGCTCACCTGCCACTGTCACTCCTCCCTATGTGACTGGGGAAGGAGAGCTGGGAAGGGAGACAGTTAGTCTCACCAATAGCTTATGGCCTCCAAGAGAAAGTGGTGTAGTACCTCAAAGACAAACCAGGGTACTCTTCCATGAGCAGGAAGAATGGATGCTATTCAGACAAATATAGCAATGTCGATTTTATACATTCCTACATATTCATCCTACATTGCCTTATTTGTATCACCAAATTGAGCATGTAGGTCAGCAAGTGCCTGTCAGGAACTAGACATCTAATTGTACGGTGTAAAGGAAGAGTGTTTGACCTCCATTCCAAACACCATAGCTTTAATTCAGGCTCATGTTATTGCCTTCCTGATCTACTTCAATTGACATCAATCGTAGCAATAATATTTTGTATTTGACACCTAAAGGAAAGGCAACAAAAATAAAAATAAACAGGTGGGACTATATCAAACTAAAAACTTCTGCACAGATGACATAAAATACATGGTAGCTGAGCAATTTCTATACAAAGGTAGTAAAAACCCTCAAGTTATAAAGCATAGCGTTCCATCATCATTCCAACATTAGTCAACTGAGTAACTTCTCTCAAGTTACTTAATTTTATTAGACCTTAGTATGACAGCACTGTTATAAGAATTAGATATAACAGTCCACATGAAGTGATTAATAGATAGTTTTGTACATAGTAATTACTTAATACTTACTAGATGCTGTAGCTGTTAGTATTGTTATTGAAGCTATTGTTGCCTTAATTATTATTAACCAAGAAAACTGTACAATATAGATAGAGGGTTTAGTAAATGGCAAAGAACATTCTCTGACTTAACCAAATATAAGATGCAATCTCTTTTGCACATTCAAGTGTAAAGTTATAAATCTACTGTAAGGAATGTGATATATAGATTTATATATAGATGAATATTACATGTATATATGCATTTGTAAAGATACATTTGTAACCCATGAACAAACCAGAGAAGCACTGTTGCATAGATATTACTTAGCTTAGAAGTGACAGAGTGCAGTTGTATTTCTGCTTTCTTGACTTTAGCATTACCACAAAATAACAAGGAGTAACAGAAATGCAAGATTTTGATTTAATAAAACTTAAAAACAACTGCATCCTCATTTGCAATATCTGAGTATAGCTACAAAGCTTAGCAAAGACAACAGAGAAAAGCTACCCAAATAGCAGTGACCAAAAGGAGTGAAAATTGGTCTGACCTCACATTTCTTCATACAAAAATAAAATTCTAGGAGATAGAAGAACTCCAATACAAAATATGCAAGGAAAGAAAATGTGGGCCAAGAATTTTAGAGTCAACTGTAACTCATTAAAATACAATAAAATTTAAAATGAAGAATCCATAACTCATAACTCCTTTCAAAAAAATCTACTAGAAGACAAACTTCAGCTAAACAAAAATGACTAGAAAAACTACTGTCCAAGAAATAGCAAAAAAAGTAATTTATTTTACTATAAGGCAAATGAAAATGAATACATTATTTATGGGTAAATAACAGCCTTAATAAGCAGAAATAATACAAAATTTGAAGGAAAGACATAAGAAAAATGGAAAATAATGCAAAGATACTGATTTCATATTTCACAATGAGGAGGAAAGTGGTATCAACTAAAAATGATAAGACATGGACATGGACAACCTATGGGAATTGACTGTAAGTGAGGGGATGGGAGTGTAGGGCAAGACAGAGCAATAGGGGAAAATGGGATAAATGTAATATAAGGACAATAAATTAAATAAAAAGATTTATATACAAAAACATTGAATAATATTTTATATGTCATAAAACTTGTAAGACAAGTCTCAAATAATGTATGTTAATGTTGATGTTTGTTGCCTAGTAAAAAGACAATAAATTAGAAGATGTAAGTAAATATAAGAATATAGGTAAAGAGTTAAGAAAATATTTTTATATACTAAGTTAGGTAGGCAAACTAAGAGATGAATATGGAGGAAATATAAGTATATTCATTGCATTCTAGCTTACAGTATGATATAAATATATACTACATAAAATAAAAATTTGTGGGTAAAAATATAAAATTATAGATGTGTATGTAGATTCAGCACAGTCTCAACCAAAATTCCAGTATTTGTTTTTCAAAAAAAATACCAGCCTTATTCTAGAATTTGTGCAGAGATGCTCAAGGAAATTCCTGCCAAGGAAATTTTAAACCAGAAGTTTAAAAAAAGAAAGAAGAAAGAAAGAAACTAAAAGACTTAACACTACCATGTATCAAGACTTATTATTTAAAAAAATGTTGTATCAGCACATCATTGACTCATTGGTCAATGGAACTCAGTGGTAAATTCTGAGACAGGTACCAGTGGTGAATGTCAAGATGGCACCACCATGCAGTAGAGAAAATGGTACATTTTTCAATTAGTAGTTTTGTGTCAACTAGTGCATTAATTTTATATGGTGCCACAGGAAATTATCATGCATTTAGTGGCTTAAAATAATCCAAATGTATTACCATTTCTGTGGTTATAGGTATAGGTGAGCTTATCTTTTGCTCAGGGTCTCACAAGGCTGCATTGGAGGAGCTGGTCAGGGTTGGAGCCTCTGGGTTCTCTTCTAGGCACATGGTTGTTGGAATTCATTTCTTGCAGTTATTAGACTCAGTCAAAGCCAAGAGGAAAATTTCTCTCATGCTTTGAATCACTCCTTTCAAAAAACCCAAGTCCTTCTGGAGGTCTCACCTGATTGAATTAGATTCACTTAAGATAATCTCCTTGAGTGTTCTTGTTTTTAGGCAAGTATACCTTAAAAGGGAAAATATGCTAACAAAGAAAAATGATATTTTAGATGATTTCAAAGTTAAAATTTTATTTATAAAACTAAAAATAATATAAAGGCAAACCCAAAGTCAACTGAACTGGGATCTTAATGACATTGGAAAAATTATTTTGCCTTTTTTTACAACATAACCTAACCAAGAGTAAAATCTATCATATTTATATCTCTTCATACAATCTAGGGTAGAAGATTATAGCAGGTACAAGGGAAGTGTAGCTCAGAAGATATGTCAGGATTCTCCCATCACAATTGGATACTCAAAGAGACAAAAAGGAAGCAAAATCTCTACCACACTATAGACACAAAATTAATTCTCACCTCACTGTGTAAACAAAAAAATCAATGCATTGATGATTTAAATGTCAAAGAGAAAAATAACACTTTAACGAAAATGCAGGACAAATACCTTAGTGTTCTTGTTGTAGGCAAATATCTTTTAAGGGGAAAACATGCTAACAAAGAAAAATCATATTTTGGACAATTTCAAAATTAAAACTTTTGTTTATTAAAACATAATAAAAGTAATATAAGGGAAAGACTTTTGCAATTTATGTATGAGGTCTATCCTGAAAGTATTGGCTATGCAAACTTTTAAAATTCTATTGACATTTGCTCAATACTTTCAGGACAGACCTCCTTTCCAACCAACAAATGACTCATATTTACATGTATAAAGAATACCTAATAATCATATGAAAAAATGGAAAATTCAGTAGTACACTGGGCAAAGGACTCAAAAAGGTAAATGCAAAAAATGTAAATGGCTAATAAACACATGAAAGGTGTTCAGCTTGATTAATAATCAGAGGAATGAATACAAATGAAAAACAATAAAATGTATCAATACTAACCACAGAAACTAAAACTTAGAAAAGGATTAAAATACTAAGTATTATAAAGTATACTAATGTACTGGAAACACTTAAGCAGTACTGGAAAACTCTGTCAATGCCTACTATAGATATATTCATATCCATATACAGCAATCACATTCTTAGCTTACACTTAATAAATATACATATACCCAAACATGTGTGCACTATAAGACAGATTACTATGTTCCTAGTATCAGCAATATTCCTAATATCTATAAATTAAAAGCTCCCCAACTGCCCTTCAATAGAAGACTTGATGAATCCTGGTATATTTACAAAACAGAGTAATATTCAGGATGAGAGTAAATGATCTATAACAATATACAACAATGAGATAAACATCTCAAACATAAAGTTTAGCAAAATTAGTAGCACAAAAGAAAACACACAGTGATTACATAATTTATATATAGTAAAAAATAACAGAAGAAATTAACACATGCTACTAGAAGTCAAAATAACATTGCCCTTAATAGTGGAAACAAAGATAAACATGTTAATGAACAAAATCATAAAAGAACTGGCAGAAAAAGTGACGTAATGTTAGAACAGAGATATCTTCGTAAGTGTATTTTATAATTTAGAAGATAGAGGAGAAAAGCTAGATAATAATACATGTATGCACAAAAATTTTATAACCAAAGATAACCAAAACCACCAACCAAGAAACACCATGCAGAAATTAAATATCATAGGGAGCCCCATAAAGATGGCTATGTAAGAAAGTCCTAAACCCATCTACTCACACCAAATCTATAGATAGACATGGAACAACTCTTCTGGAAAAACAAAAACAAAAGCAAACAAACAAACAACTAAAATTGGTTAGCAACACAGACTCCTTTGAATCAAGTGAAGAGAGAAGACCAACATAGAAGCAGGTAAGAGAGGCTGGGACACAATTTCAACACAAACCCCAATCCAGCACAGTTTGTAGCCTAGAGAAAACTCAATCTCCAAGATGCTCCTTGAGGAGCAAGGCATTGACCCCCACCTTGGGCACACCTGACTTTTAAGACCTGTACCTAAGCCAACAACAAACTCACAGGCCAGAGCAACCCAAGCACCAGGACTCATGGGTGGGCAGGGCCCAGTGTGCAGTGGCCAATGTAGGGCTGGTCCCCAGAGCAAGGGCCTGAGAGAAGGCATCTGGTTGACACATCTGGAGCCTGCTGGATGCTTTTAGGAGTGAAGACCAAGACCAGCCAGTGGTACCATCTTCCTGCTCTTGCTCTTTCCCTGTCCTGTTCCTTCTAGAGTCTCCATCTTCTTCCATCTCTCCCTCCTTCCCACTCTTCCTTGCTTTTTGATTCTAGGTTTTCATTTTTTGTCGTTTTGTTTAATCTCTTTTTAAAATTTTGTCCTTCCTGGAAGGTGCTATTTGTGTGATCTCCCTCTACCTCACTCCAGAGCGTCAGCATCTCCAGGACAGCCCAGTGCCCCAATTTTTGCAGATGCTATCAAGGTACCTCTTGATGACCTGGCTCTGGTGGTATGTGAGAGTTTCAGCTGAGGATCCCACAGGATGATAGTCACTGGAGAATGAGTTCTTAGATGATGACTAACTGAAATTCTTTGCAGGGACCCCAGAGGCAGGTGCAGGTTGAGACACTATCCTCTCAAGACAGCGCTATCTCACATAGGTATGGTGCTCCCTCTGCCAATCTCTAGAGTCCAAGTACCTCCCTGAAAGGAGTTTTCACACTTGCCTAGTGCACTTGCCTTTGCTGCAGCCAGCAGGAGAAAAACCTTGATCACCTGGCTCTGGTGGCCATGGGCATTTACCTGGGTCACCTGGGGCTATAACTACCAGAAAGATAGTTGTTGGCAGGACACTACCCCAGGGTGCTGCAAAGACTGCCAACTGAGACACACACCCCCTTGTCTTTTTGTGAAAGAAGCCTGTTTGCTTGTTCTAGAGCTTGAGCTTGCAGCAGGCTTCTGCTTTGGCACACATCTACAGACCCACAGATTTCAAAGTCTACTGCAAAGCTACAGTGATCAGAACAGTGTGATGTTGGCATAAAAACAGAAATATAACTTCTTGGGACAGACTAGAGAGCCCAGAAATTAACCTACATCTATATGCTCAATTAATTTACAGCAAAGAAACCAAGACTACACGTACAATGGGGAAAGGACAGTCTCTTCAATAAATGATATTGGGGAAATTGGACTGCCAACTAGAAAAGAATGAAACTGGACCACTTCTACAACACAAACACACACAGAAAAAAAAAAAAAAAAAACTCAAAATGGAGTAAATACTTCAATGCAAGGCCTGAAGCCATAAAATTCCTAGAAGAAATCATAGGTGATAAGCTCCTTGACTTAGTCTTAGTGATAACTTTTTGTAAGCAAAGGCAACAAAATTAAAAGCCCACAAAGTGAGATGACAACAAATAAGGAGCTTCTGAACAGCAAAGAAAACCATCAACAAAAATGAAAAGGCAGCCTTATGAATGGGAGAAAATATTTGCACATCATCTACCGAATAAGAGCCTAATATCCAAAATATATTTACAAACTCATACAACCCAACAGCAAAATAAAAAAATCTAATTTAAAAACAGGCTTGGATATGAATAGACATTTTCCCAAAGAAGATGTAGCGATGGCCAACAGGTAATGCAAAAAGATGCTCAACATCTGTAATCACCAGGGAACCACAAATCAAAACTTCAGGCACTATCCATTGGAAACTAGAGTGCATTCCCACTTAACATAAATCACTAAACTTTATGAAACTTCATAAGCACTACTACTAATTATCCTCCATGTCTCATGCCTAAATTACCCATGCTTTGCAAGTTAGTTTTGACCTCAAGATGAATACAGAATTGCTTTTGTACTTTTAGGTCCAATTTGCATCCATACTTTCTTCTGTCATTTTCTTAAAGGTATGGTAAGATTAGTTTAAAAAATGGAAATGAAAATTTGTCCTATGAAAAACCAAGTTCAAATAGTTCAAATAAATAGACCAATTGAAAAACAGATTTGCAAGGTTTTGTTTCTGTTTTGATTTGTTTTGCTATTGGAAGCCCCTTGGATTTGATATTGATAACATTTCCACTTAAAAAAAATTCATTTTTTACCATTGAACAGGTAGTGCTTTCCTATGGCTTATTTTCTGCCAAATGCTAAATAAATATTTATGCAGAATGTCTCTGTTTTGAAGGTTCTTTGGTTTCTTGGACACTCAATTTTGGAAAAAGACTTACTTGAGTTACAAATTATAAAAATGAAGGTGGTGATATAGCTTGATACCTAAGAGCTCTTCATACCGGTATTGATGACTGTCTTCACCAGTTAGTAGCTGCAGAATCTTTGCCAAGCTACTCAGACTCCCCAGTTCTCTCTTTCCTTGTTTGTAATTCAGGAATCAACAGAAGAAAACTGGCCAGACATTGGAAATAATGAATAAAAATGTGTATGAGGGATTTTTAATAGCCCTGGGTATACATTACATGCTCATTGTGTGTTCAGAGGAAACTAACCCATGAGATTCTTCTCCAGAAGGGGATTCTTAGCTAAGTAAGTTCAGAAACCGCTGTATAATATATTCCCAAACTTAGTTTTAGAATAAACACTAGCTATGAGTAGCTCTGCACTGCAAAACTGTTTAACTCTTTAAGATGTGTGCAGTTCTTCTACTGTGTCTCTGGACCTAGAAATGAAAGCAAAACCTGAATTCTTAGTGTTTGAGTTTACATTCTCCAAGATACACACATGGATAAGCATAATTATAGCAATTCCATACATAAGATACATATATAAAAATGATGATCAGTAGTTTAACATACCTATCTATGTAATCTTTCTATTTTCATCTTCCAAATATATTTTTCTTGGTATCTTTACAGGCACTCAAATTGTAGTGATTGTTACTCTACAAGATGAGTGTACTTTAGGAAAACATCACTTCCAGTGTTTCCTTTCTTGTATCATTCTAGATATTGAATCTCACATCTTGACTTATATCAAAATGCCATCCTATCAATTGACAGCCCTATCAACATCTCAGATATTTGGATTATTTTCATTAGATACCGGATTGCCCATTTCCTTACATGGAATAGTATGACTTCCTTCTTACAATCAAATGTAATTGTAGGTGAGGTGTAGAATAAAACTGTGGTCTCTGGTTTTTTTCCCCATCGCAACTGTTGCAAATATTCAAAATCACAACTCATGCTATTAATTTCAGCTGATATTTTCAACTCGCTTAACCCAGCACTTACATCCGACAGCTGTAAATGCTTTCAGCCATAATAAATCTCTGCCTGACTTCCCAAAGCAAACAGTGTTGAGGAGAGTGATCTCTCCAATAACATTTTGTCAGCTCAAATCACCACCACAACATAAGTGATTCAGACAGTCTGAACTGACTCCAGGCTTCCCAACCTCCGGTCCTTATTTCCTATTTTCTTTTACTTATGACCTGTGCTTAATATTCCAAAGATTCTGAAAATGCCGTGTTCGTTTCTCAGGACTGGCTGAGTGCCCATGGAATGAGTTTTTTCCTTCTGTCTCTCCCTGAGAAGATTCTGCGTTGTGGCCTGCCTGGCCTGACTCACCTGAAAACAAAGTTTATTCGGGTATGCTACTCGATTTTGAAAAACAATTGAGTAAACTGTAATACTCTGTAATTAAAATTTTAGTAGTAAGTCTCTATTTTTGTAAAGCAAGCAAGACAAAGTTATTTCCCTTGGTGCACTTAAAATGAATTCTAAACATTGTAATGTCCACAAGGTATAACCCTCCTACCAATGCCTGTCATAAATAATGTGTTGAGTGAATTAATGAGCTTCTTTGAGAACCATGAACAGAAGCTAGGTCAAGCTATGTGAGCCTTGTAGGGAAATGGAAACCTTATCAAAAACGATGCTTTTCAAACAGCAAATGATACAGCAAGAGCACAGAGACTTTGTGTCAGATAGATCCATCTTCAAATCCTTGTTCTGCCTCTTAGTAACAGTCTGACCCTGGACACAATGGACCTCCATTGCCTCATTCGTAAACTAAGTTGGTTATTACCTGCCTAATAAAATAAAACAAAATTTGTTTTCTTATTATTGCTGTTAGCAGTGCCTTCATTTTAAACCAGACTTTGCTTTCAACTTGGGGTGAGGTGTTACCCCAAAGCAACTGAAAATTAAAATTATTCCAAATAACTCAGATACTATAGATCTTTTCTGCCCTGGTTTTACTGAGCTATAACATTGCATTAATTTAAGGTACACAACATGACTTGACATGTGTATAATGTGAAATAGCACAATAACTTAAGTCATCCATCACTTCACATGGTTTTAAAACTTTCTTTTTGATAGAATTTTAAAGAGGCTGTATTGTACTCAGAACATAAGAGGCATATTGCATTTACTATTCAATAACAAATATATGTTGTTTACTATAAGCATCATGCTAGGGATTGGAAGAGCAATGATGAGTCAAACAAATTATGTTGTTCGATCTTACAGTCTCATTTTGGAAAAATATAATTATACGAATAGTATCATATGTATGGGTGCTAATGTAGACAACTCACAAAGGGCAAAGGAGTACCCAGGGGAGGACCTACTCCATGGTCGGAGAAGCTTCATGGAAAAATGACCTCCACCATGAAGGTGAAAGACTAAAGGATGGCCAGCAGTAGGCAAAATGGCCAGGATCTTCCACAACGTCACTATTTTAAAACCATCACTAGTTTCCACATCTAGAAAACCATTAATGAGCATGGATCCAATGAAAAATGGTGAGCCCATGATAGTTCTATAAACAATATTTTTGAATAAAATAAATACAAAGTGCATAACCTCCTCATGTTTCCCGTTTTACTCTGGTATCCCCTTTCTCTCTGTGTGTATCTCTGTGTCTCTCTGTCTCTGTCCCTCTGTCTGTCTCTATATAAAGGATTAATGACTGTTTACAGAATTCTAAGCAATACCTTTTCAAACTCAGGCCATCTAAGTGCAAAGTGTGATTAATAACCCTGTAAAGCTAAATGTTTGATTACATGGGGAAAAAAGAAACTTGCTACTGTTGGTACAAATGGACTTAGAATGTAACAAAAAGAACATTGAAAATAAGTAAAAACATACATTATTCCTCTTTTGGCTCTCATTGTTGAAAACATACTCCAACTTTTTTGTTTGCTTATTTGTTTAGAGAACAACTATTTCTATTCTTCAAATAGTTGAGAGTAAGCACAATTTAATGCTTTCTGACACCTCAACTTTATTGAAGCTTTAAAAAAATATATGAGATGGAGAAAGAGAGAGAGAGAGATAGTGAGAGTATGAGGGAGAGAAGAAGAGAGAGGGAGAGAACTTAACACTTGGCAGGGATAGCTAGGAGAAAATAGTAATGCTGAAGATAGTTTTGATGATAGGTATAGACTCATCTTTCAGTAACTGCAGTAGTACCCTTTTAACTTTAGGATCCTATTCTTTTGGACATGCTGCCCATCAGACAAGGCAATAATTCTGTTAAAGATATCTCATTTGGATTTTCAAATAGTATTGAGAGTAACAGTAGAATTTTCATCACATTCCACTTTTGTAAATACACTAGGTAACTAGATAATTGAATCTGGTTTCCCTCAATTTATTCTTTGTGTGTCAGTGCATACTAGCTCAATGCTTTCTTTCTTCCTAAAATTCATGTCATTTACAGAATGTATTGCTGTTCTAAGATGATTATAAACAATTATTAAGTTTACGCCAAGTTAAATATATATATATTGCCCAAGATGATTAAATGGAGAATAAGGAATCAAATTTTTGCTCCAAGCAATACTTGGTTCACAGTGTGCCATAGATGTTTAAGACTTTATCTCATTCCCCCAAAATTCTTATTGCACTTACAGCACACATTTCATAAACCCAAAATCAGACATTAAATTGTATATATTTTTAAATGCAAACATTTGTAAAAAAAATTAATTATTCTTTAGTGGTCGGGGGAAAGAGGGTAGGGAGAGGAAAGAGGAGGGTAGAGGAGGCAAAGAAGGGGAGCAGTTTAGACAAGAACCTAGTAAGGAAGAACCATGGGCATGGACAACAAGTGGGAGTGACTTTGTGGGGGAGTGGGCGGGTGGGGAAGTGGACAGAGGGGAATAAAAAGGGGATGGATGTAATACAACAACAATAAAATTCAATTAAAAAAATTAATTACTCCTCACTGATATGTCAAAAATAAATAAATAATCACCCTTTCAACATAAAATATATGCTGAGGTGTTTTAGCATGTTCATTTATTCCTCTGTTTATAAAAATACAGAAGCAATAATAACAAAAGATTTAATACTTATATGGACCTTACTACATACCAGACTAAGTGCTTTGTATGTAAGAACACAATTACATGCAAGTGCTTAAAATAGAATCCAATGAAATAGATACTATTTTCATCCCCATTTCACAGTTTACATGTGAGTAAACTGAGGCACAAAAAGATTAGATAAGTTGACCTTTAATGGAACCCATAGTGAGACTGTATACACCTAACAAATCCATACATTTTGTAAAGGAATTATCCTGGAGTTAAATACATTATGGGGCTCATGGTTTAGACAACTCAGTGAAACAGTGACAATATATTATTTGAGTATGGCTTATAAACATGAGCTCTCCTCCTTCAGCTCTTTGTTCAGATGCTGTCCCCTAAGGGAAGCCTCTCATGACACACTCTTTAAAATGACAGCCACCTGGTTCCCAACATACACATTCCTCTTCTCTTATTTTTGTCCTAAACCTTTACCATAGAACTACTAAATGATTTCTTTTTAACATTTAAAAAATTGTCTGTATCTTTCACCAGAATACAAAACCCATGAAGGTGGCATCTCCCAGGGGATGCCTTGCACGGTGGCTGGGTAAGTTGTGGATGCTCCAAAAATATTAGGGGGATACATAAATAAATAGGCATGTTGGCAACCTTTCCTAATCCTATAAACATTATAGAGAGTATTTGCCTATTGTATTTGTTATATGTGAGTGGCTATTTGCCTCAAACTAGCCAGGCTTTCATTATTTAATACTGCAAATAGATATATATTTTTTCCTTTGGTGAATGTTTCTTATACATGCTATGTCAGGAGCCTCAAATGAGAATTTAGTTTATTTCAGTCATTGGAAGAACTTTGAATATGAAAATATTTCTTGAGTCTCTGCAGACCTTCTCTGCCAGTTCTTTGCTGAGACCATGCTCCCCTGGTCAACTTTAATGTGTCACCTCTACTAATAACAAAAGAAAACAGGAGAAAACAAAAGACTGTTGTTCTGTGCCTAATAGCCCTTTGTCTCATGATGTACATATATATGGTTATACTTATATTTATATATATCTAAACAGTTTTAATAATCAAATTACTGCATAAAGATATTGTTCCATTGTCAGAAGGGGCCTGTGATGCTGCAAGGCTGAAGGTCTTATCAGCAAATTCCTGTTGGCTACTTTAGCAAACCATGCTGCATTACATGCCTTAAGAAAACCAGCTCTGTCAAGTAAATGCACTATTTTGCTCAGGGCAAAGAGGGAAGGTGAGAGGAGAGCATAAGTGAGGAGAGACTGCCTTCTGGACACAATCAGTGATCATAATAATGCAAGAAGCCAGGCCCATATACTTAATAGGTAGTTCATATTTTTGGTTAAGTATTTCTGAAAATACTACCTAAACTATTACTTGTTCTCCTATTCAACTCTTCATCTAAGATTTTTTTTTCTCTAGCCCTGGCTGATGGCACACTGGATAAGATGCCAGCCTGCAAACCCAAAGGTTGGTGGTCCAATTCCCAACCAGGGCACATAACCAGATCGCAAGCCAGGTCTCCAGCCAGGTCTGTAGCTGGAGGCAGGTGAAAGGCAACCATACATTGATGTCTCTTTCCCTCTCTGCCTCTCTCCCTTCCCCTCTCTCTCTAAAAATAATAAATAAAATCTTTAAAAAAAAACTTAAAAAATATTTTTTTTCTTCTTTTCTTATACTTCTAGTTTTCTACAATTGATCTTTTTTAATCTGCCTATGAAGTTTTGTGTTCATAGAGCCCAGATTTTTTTCCTACAATATCTCTGACCCATGTTGAACTTTCCTAACTCAAAATAGGGGCAACCAGCTCAGAATTCAGAGAGTAGGTACATGCTTCAACTTCGCAAAGGGCTCCCAGACAAAACCTGCAGGAATCTGCCAGGATTATTTTAAAATGCAACTTGAGTTCTTATTAAAGTTTATTTGTCTGTCTCCTATGGCAGAGCAAAAGAAAGGGGTGGAGAGAGGGAGAGAGAGGGAGAGCGAGGGAGAGGGAGGGAGAAAGAGAAAGAAAGAGGGAGAATATGTACTAAGGTGATAGAGGTTGGTCAAAGGCAAAAAAAAGAAAAAAGAAAAGAAAGAAAGAAAAAAAGTTCTCATTGCAGCCAATCTCTTTTTCAGTGATTTCAGCCTGTCACCAAGCATCCTAGCCTGAACTTCTTTCATGCAAAGCTTTAGACATCCTCAACTCCTGTATCTTTTTCCTTAGGCTTTCTGTCTTTGAGACTTATTCTATGCTTCGTCGATCATAGTAACACAAATTTATGATGCCCTCTGTTTTTGTCAGCTTTTCCTTCGTTTCAAAAATTGTGAACAGCCTGCCAGACAATTGCATAGCATTTCCTGCTCATAGAATCCCTCTTACTGTCTCTCTTACGCAAATCTTAAAAACATTAAGTTCCTGTCTTTTCTGATCAGAACATCTACATTTAGTCTGCCCTTCTCAGTTTGGCCATGCACACTTTTTACTTCATGGTTACTTTTTAAAGTTCAGTTGTCCACTGAACAACTTTTGTGAATTGCTCTCAAGGTTTTTCATGTACATATATAAGTCCTCTTCTGCAGGACATTGTGAGATTTTTAGAAGGCAAAAATAGACACACACCTTTATGTGTGTCCCTCAAAATACTCATAAAACTGGAAGCATGTAGGGAGTCCATTGTAGGTGTTTTTTGAATAGTCTCAACCATATATGTAAACACTATAAGAGGTATGTTACACCATAGTCTTTATATTTTTATATTTAAAAATCATACTTTACTAACTGAAATCATTTACATTTACTTCTCCACACCTAGTTTAAGCTTCCTCATCTCTCAATTTGTGAAGAACCCCTAGCAGATGTTATTCTAATTCATACCAAATCAGTTCTACATTAACTAGATGAAGTATCTCATACTTCCTAAATGTGTTAATTTTCTGTTTCTACTTTAGCTCAGTGGAGTTTACATTTAAATTAGTATAATTTTTTTAACTATTGTCTGATTTTTAAGTCATAGATAATTAATATTTCTTGAATTTAAATATATTATCATTTATTTTCCTTTTGTGATATATATATAAATCTCTCTTCTTCCTTTCACCTTTTTCCCCTTTCTCTATTCTGAACTTTGATTTCTTGTTTCCATTTATTCTTCCCTCCCACCCTAAGGTCTATTTTTCTTTTATTTTTGCAAAGCACCAAGCAATTTTATTTTTCCAAGTGGTAATACATGTAGATCCCCCACTTGAATTAATTTATGGATTCATAATAGCTTTCTCCCAAACAGGTTTAGTCAGCATAATTCTAAAAATTATTAATGGGTTAATCACCTTTTTAGGATTTGGGAGAAATGTTAACAAATTAGATGGTTCTATAGAGATTTTTATATATTCAGAATGTTAAAGCCTTATTAGATATATGACTTAAGAATATTTTCCATTCCATAGGCATATTGCCTTTTCACTCTGTTGATTATTTTCTATGATAAGCAGAAGCTTTGAATTTGATATCTACCTATTTGCCTACTTTCATTTTTGTTGCCTGTGTTTTTAGTGTCAGGAATCCCCCAAAATTATTACCAAATCCAATATCATAATGCTTTTCTTCCCCTTATGTTTTGTTCCAGTAGGTTTATAGTTTTAGGTCTTACATTTAAGACTTTAATTCATTTTGAGTTAATATTTGCATATGGTATAAGATAAGAGCCAGTTATATTGTTTTAAATATCTAGTTACCTAGCATCATTCATTGAAAAGACCATCCTTTCCTCATTGTGTATTCTTGTTACTCTTGTTCAAGATCAAGATTGTGTTTTTATGGGTTTACTTCTGGGCTTTCTACTCTGTTCTATTAGTCTACATGTCAGATTTTTTTTTAATTAATTTATTTTATTGATTATGCTATTACAGTTGTCCTAATTTTTTTTTTCCTTTGCTCCCCTCCACCCAGCAGCTCCCTCCCTCCAGCAATCCCACCCTTTTTAGTTCATGTCTATGGGTCATGCAGGTAAGTTCTTTGGCTTCACCTTTTCCTGTACTATTCTTAACATCTCCCATATATTCTGCACCTACCAACTATGCTTCTTAATCCCTGAAATTTTCCCTCTTCTTCTCCTCCCCTTTCCCAGCTAACACCCTCCAAATGTTCCCTGTATCTTTGATTCTCTTCCCTCTCTGGTTGTCTGCTTAGTTTGTTTTTATTTTTATGTTTCTAGATTCTGTTGTTGATAGTTGTGAGTTTGTTGTCATTTTAATATTTGTCATAGTTTTGATCTTCTTATTTTTAAATGAATTCCTTTAACATTTTATATAATAATGGGTTGGTGATGCCTGGGAAGCACTTTATCTATCCTTCCATTCTAAATGATAGTTTTGCTGGATAGAGTAATTATGATTATAGGTCCTTGCTTTTCATCACTTGGAATACTTCTTGCCAGGCCCTTCTTGCCTGAAACTTCCTTTTGAGAAGTCAGCTGATAGTCTTATAGGAACCCCTTTGGAGGTAACTCTCTTTTTTCCTCTTGTTGCTTTTAAGCAGCTGCTGGCTCTATATTTCCCAGCCCTGGAACCATGGAGTCTGACCTTGGGATTGCTTCTCAGGTTTAAATGTGTGACTGAGCTTTTCGTTCACTGCGGCCTCAGCTCCCACGGTTCCGTTGCTGCTCCCCTTCCTGCCTTTGCCCCTCCTACCTGTCCGGCTGAACATTTCTGTACTTTTTTGTTGCACTTCCATGTAGTTCGACTTTCTGAAATTTCTGCATTGTTTTTATTTAGTTTTGAGGTAGATGCAAAATCTAGTTATGAGGGAGGCTCAGCTTGTCTGCCTACACCACCACCTTGGCCAGAAGTCCTACATATCAGTGTTGATGGCCGAACCACACCGTTTTGGTTACTGTAGTAACAGGAAGTATGAGGTCTCCAGCTTCACTCTTCTTTGATTTCAAAGTCCAGTTTTTTGGAATTTGACATGAATTTTAAGATTTTTTCTTTTTTCTGCAAAAAAAAAAAAATCATTAGGCTTTTGATAGGGATTGCATTCAACCTATAGCTAGCTTGGGTAGTAGAGACATTTTAACAGTATCATGTCTTCCAATCTATAAACACTGAATGTCTTTATGCAAGTCTTCTAATTTTTTGCTGCAGTTTTTTACAGTTTTCAGTGTACAACTTGGCTTGGTTTATTTTTAAGTATATTATTCTTTTTGATGCTATTATTTTTTAAATAATAATTTATGGTTTACCCATTGTTAGTATATAAAACTGTAATTGATTTGGCATCTTGATTTTGTATACTGCCACTCTCTTGAATTTGTTTATCGTTCTAACAGTTTTTTTTTTTTTGTGGAAAATTTTGGATATTCTATTTTGAAGAATCACATTATCTATAAACAGAGATACTTTTATGTCTTCCTTTTCATTTTGGATGTCCTTTCCCTCCCCTCCTTACCTAATTTCTCTGTGTGATTTTCATTTTTATGTTGAAAAGAAGTGGCAACAGTGGTCATTCTTGACTTGTTCTTCATCTTATTGAAGATAATTAAAGCATTCAGTCTTTTATGATTGAGTGTGATGTTAGCTGTGGAATTTTTTTATATTTGGCTTTCGTTATTTGAGGTACTATCCTTTTATTTCTAGTTTTGTTGAGTGTTTTTATCATCAAATGGTGCTGAATTTCATCAAATGCTGTTTCTGCATCCATTAAAATGATCATGTGGTATATAATAGTCACAGGTATATATACTATCATCTGAATTCAAAGAAGAGGAAATTGTGGTTGATGCATTAAATCACTTAGCTGTGGTCACACAGCTATTATTTATTAGTGTAGGGCTTAAACCCAGGCATCTCTCTCCCAACTTATTTTTACTTTGCTTCAATGTTCACAACTTACAGTGCCTAACATAATATATAGTTAATGATTCTTCACTCCTCCTCTTTCTTTGCTTTTCCTTCTAATCCTTTGCTTTTATCTTCTCCTGGTCTACCTTCTTCTCCCTTTTAAGACCCATGGTTGGTTGAAGATCTATATCAAAGTAGCACCTCAGTTTCCTGAGCAAGCGGGGAAATGTGAACGTTCAGAGTAAAAATATTCATGACAATCATTAAATGAAGCAGGTTATGCTTTTAATGTTTCTTTGTTCTATGGTGTTTTGTGCTTACTTTATTGGAATAGAGATTATTACGTTTGCTGTCTTGGGGCCTCGGACTATTCAAGTTCATATTCAGTTAGTATTTATTAAGCATCTATTGTTCTAGGTTCTGAGTAAGCATTTTATAACCATTGCGTTATGTATGTGTCACACACCAATCGTGGAAGAACTCCAAGTCAAAGACTCATTCTCTTATTCCACAGAACTCCCATGCCTCCTAACCATTTAAAGACAGCCAAAATAAGTTTCAAGTCTTTTTAAAATCCTTGACATTGTTTCCTTTTTGTGCACTTGGAAGTTCTAATATCTAAAGTGCTATCTCTTTAAGGGTTCGGTAGAAATGTGCTCCACAGTTAAAGTTTACATTGCAAAAAGGAAGAGACAATATTATATTAACAACATTTAAAAAAATTTGACATTAAAAAGACCACACTGCAATGAGTCATAGAACTCCAACATTTTTTTCAGCAAAATTTCTCAGAGACAAATCTTATTTTGCCTCTCTCAGAAAAAGTGCATCTATCTAATAGAAGAAATAATATAGGAAGGTGTGATCATTATGGAATACAGGTGTATTGTTCTCTTAGTAAGCTCCTCTGGGAAACACTGACTCAACCATCCCTCTAGTGCTATTACCTCTAGCACTAAGGTATTAATTACTTCTAGTGCTAAATGCATAAACGCATTTACAAAGTGTTTCAGCAGCACATAACCCACACTCACTTCAAAGCCAAGCACTTCTATGAATCCTGGCAAAAATCAGGGTGTGGCTTGGGCTTGTACAACAGCGGCAGGAGTGAGGAGGATTAGAAAAAGGGAAAGACAGCCAGAATGGAAGTACCTGCTGGCGATCTTATCTTCACTGATGAAACTTTCCAGCCTTCAGGCTCCCAGAATATACAAGCACAGGTTAAAAGAGAAATGAAGGATGGGGCAAGACAAAACAAAACAAACAAAGGACCACAAACAATCCAGATTCATCAAACGATGGGACTTGCTGCAACGCTTCAGTCTGAGAAATAGCCGTAGTCAAACCCCTGAAAGCGAAAGTGATTTTCTTTTAAGTTTTGCAAGCTCTGTGAGGTGATGACAGCTTCCTGCAGCTTGGCCTTTAGCTCAGGTTTCAGCAGCTCATTCAGCTCCAAGGCCAAATTCTCAACCTATGTAACAGCAGAGGGTTCCCTGAGACAAGATCCCATGTGGCAAGTTTTAGTGTACAAAGAAAGGAACTCTTCCTCCCTCCACCCTCCCCATTGACTCTTCAGGCAACGGGAGCTGGCATCATTTATGTGGGCCTAATTCCAAATTTATTTTAATCTTTTTACAGTTTTAAGCCAGTATTTTCATTATAAATGCAATGGTGCACCAAGAGAATGTCCACAGTATTAAAGCATAAAATCACCTGACAGTGGTAGCAAATCTCTAAACGATAACTTTCAACATGGAGAAACCATTGGCTTTGAAATTTTCATGTAATTTAATTTATTCAGAGAAATGGCAAACTTAAGTGGCTAGAAAAGCCAACTCTCCATAACATTTCTCTGAGCATGAGGGAGGACCCAAAAAACAGGAACTTATTTATAAAAATTAAATATTCTTACATGTTTAAACTTCAATCACTTTCAAAATATCCTCCATTTGATGCAATATACCTATTGAGACTTTTTTTCCACTGCTCAAAAACAGGTTTTGAACTCATCAATTTTGGTGCCTTTTAGTGCTTCTGTTTTCCGATTGACCTCTTCCACGTGGCAAAACATTTCCCCCTGAGGATTTTTTCTTCAGGAAAACCAAAACTTGCTGGGGGCAAAATTGGGTGAATGGGAAGGTTGGGGCACAAGGATCATGCAACTTTTGGTAAAAATCTGCTGAATATTCAGCATGTGTGGGCAGGTGCACCCCTAAATCACCCATCATAACGTTAAAAAGGAGGGTGCAGGGTAGAGCAACAGGGGAAATTTTTGAACAATTATAAAAGAACAATAAAACATAGTTTAAACTTTACTTAAGCTGAACACAGCCTCTCACAACAATGCCAGCTGGTGCACTGATGCAGATGGGTTCCTAGAACACTCACCTAGTGGAGGAAGCCGGTACTACAAGAGGCCCACCCTCAAGAAGTTAATGAATAATACTGGGGTTTTTTTGTTTGTTTTTTGTTTTTTGTTTTGCAGGTATCCCTTGTATTATATTGCATTTCTCTTATATGATAACTAAGAAAAATATATTTGGAAGAAAAATTCCTAGAGATTCAATTTTATTTCATGTGATGCATGGTTTCTCCCCAGGAGGAAAAAAAATAGTGTACGTGTGTGTATGTGTGTGTGTGTGTGTGTGTGTGAAAGAGAGAGAGAATGACAGAGAACGAGAGAGAAAATGAGAGAGAGAAAGGAATGTCTGAGAAAGTGTATTTTGCATGTCTGAGTTATGTCTTTCAAGACCCCATATGATGTTTCCCTGCTTCTAAAAATTTCCAGGGTTGCCACCCAGAGTCAATACATTATTTAAATTCAAAGACCACCATCACCATCTTAAAGCAAAGGAGTGAAACAGTCACAATTATTTAATATTAACAGTGAGGCCTTCTTTGGAAATAATCACCCATAGGCAAGAGTCCCTGCATCCCAGAGCAAATCCTCTGAGCTTCTCAATCTCTCCTGCTGAAATCCCATCTTCTGCTGCTGCCTTGGGGTCATTTCCAAACAGCAGGGCACCAGACGAGCAACTTATGAGGAGCCATACCTAAGTCCAAGAGGATGGAGTTTCACTATCGGCTCAAAGCCTTTTACCTTGGAGACTTCACAGTATGTCAGAACCTGGCGGTAATCCGATCATTTGTTGCTTTAGAACGTTAATCACTCCACTGAGTTATCTAGTTATTTAAAAAATAAAATAAGAACTACACTAAGGTAAATTAACCTGCCTTTCCTATGCCATGTCGAGAGTTACAACAATTATTCAATTCCCGAATACATTGCTAATTCTCTTCTGACAGCTCAGGGATTCATGTGCAGCATTGAATCAGGAATTACATTTTGTTGCATTTACTCTGACTCTCTGATTGTGACCTGATCTCCATTTGTGCACATGTGCACATCATGCAGAGGTTGCCTTAGATCTCTGAGCTTCCTGAATATGATCATTATTATTTTTACATATATGAAGCTGGAAGGCACTAGTGTTTTGACATCAAACTTGCAATGTCATCATTACAGCCAGTGAAAATGACTGGGGCAGCTGTGCCCATTTGCCAATTTGATCGCATTGACTGTCCCTACCTATTCCTCTGGGCTGGCTTGACATGAAGAGCAAGGAACAGCATTAATCCCCAGGGTATGGGAGAGGTGGGGTTTGGAGCTTTCTTTATTTTCAGACCTTTATGAACAGTTGTTGAGACCATAGCACTGGTGTTATTCTTTACGATCAGAGTTTATAGCCAAAGTACTATGGGCTCTTTGGTTTTGTTCCTTTAAAATGAGGATTAGTATTCTTTCTATGGCAGAACATACCAAGAAAAGAAACAGTGAACTGGTCAAAAGAAGAAAGGAACTTAATGTCGACCATGATACTTTTGCCTAAAAGGCAGCTTTTCCTCTTCCCACTAAAGTAACAATGTTCATTCCAATCCCCAAGTGGAAGATGTGGACCAACCACTCCTGATTTGGGCTGAGATGAACGAAGACTCTAGGTTTAGAAAGCATAAGGGATGATATTATTGTGTTAATCATATTACTTTCAAATCAAAACCTATATTCTTACTCTAAAATAATTAAATGCTTCTTCTACTGGAAATATAGTCATTAAGGGTCTCGTGAGTGCAAAACTGGAAGTTTTGGGAATAATAATACAATTGGGAGATGTGTTCCAAACTACTTAGTAAATTTAAAAAAACAACAACAGATTTGTTGGTCAAGATGGCAGACATGGCTAGCTTCTTCACACAACTACATCAAAATTACAATGAAAATATAGAACAACCATCACTTAGAACCATCATAAATCAAGTTAAATGTAAGTCTGACAACTATGGAATTAAAGAAACCACATTCAGACTGGTAGTGGGTCAGGTGCAGATGCAGAATGAGCTGCTCCCCTGTACACATGTGGTAGATAAAAATTCAGGAGGGATGGCTCAGGAGTATGGAGTCCTAGCTTCACACCAGGGCCCCTAGTTCAGCACCAGAAAGAAAGCCCCCACAATTTCTGGCTGCAAAACCAGTGAGGATTCAGTTTGGAAGAAAATGCTGGAGCCCCAATCAATCCATCTTAAAGAACCCACACACAGATTCACCTACTAAGTCTCACTCTCTTTGAGCTCCAGCATGGGGGTAGCAGCTTGAAAGGCATCAGTGGTACAGAGAGGAACTGAAGTATTTGGCATCAAGGGCAGCAGAGGCCATTGTCTCTTTTCTAAACATTCCCCTACAGAGCTTGCAAGCTGGTACCATACCTGAGACTTAGTCAACTGGGCTAACACTGTTTGATCTGCCTTGGAGACCCCCCAGAGGCTCCATCTCACCCAATTTAGGGCCCACCCAAGCTGCTTTTTCATATGATGGCTGGTCTTGGCTTATGTTTTACAACTTCCTAAATCCTATCAAACAAGCAACAGCTGCTTCAGTGAGTCCAAGACCTGGCACTAGCAGCAGACAGCCTAGATTCATAGCTTGGCTTCACCTGGATCTCCAAGCTCAGCACAAGTAGCAGCATCTCAGTTTGCTTTTCGGCTCAGGCAGGGTGGCCTTGGCCTGCACCACCCAGGAATGCCAGGGCCAGCACACCCAGAGAACAGCTACAGATCACATCGGAGCACTTCCACCTTCACCCTGCACAACTGATCCTCCATGGAGGGCAGAGGTTGGTGATCAGTGTTCATAACCAGTACTTGCAGCTGACTGGCCTGGGTAAATCCCTCCCATTGATCTGCCAACAGGATCAACTACAAGAGGAGGGTGTACTCAACCCACACAAAGGGCTCACCTTGAGTATCCAGCTTGGGTGACAGGGGAGGCTATGCCACTGGATTCTGCAGGACACCTACTACATTGGACCATATTACCAAGACATGGAGTCAAAGCAGCTGTACCCAATACATAGAAACAAACACAGGGAGGATGCTGAATTGAGGAGACAAATGTTGCCGAAATAAAAGAACAGATCAAAACTCCAGAAAAAAACCTAAACAAAGAGGAAAATTCAGGTCAACCATAATAGCATAATCAATGAAATAATAATTTTAGGAAAGGTTAAAAAATAAAAATTAATTAAAAAATTGGTTTACTTCATAAATAACATAACTAAATATGTAATTTTATAAGTTGTTACATACTTTATGAAATCAACTAAAGCATATGTTAAAATGGCTTTGAAAGCATTTTCTTTAAACTTACACTCTAGAATAGTTCAATCATATTTTAATTTTTTTCATGAAATCCACAGTAAAAAATAATTCAAGAAGTAATAAGTATATAGCACCATGTGCTGGCTTTTGAACCTTTTTCTGTTGAATGATTGTAATCACTGCTTACTCCCTGACTTTTGTATGACACCAAAAGCCATTCTCTGCTACATGGTTGCTGATTTTAATATTAAAATATATACATCACAACCAGACTGATTAACTATTAAAACCACATGCATCCTCCTCACTCTAAGTGATTTTATAAATGATATTCAACGTCTTTGTTGTTACTATGTTGAAAACTTCCAAACATTTTGGTTTACCTTACTAAAAACAATCCATAGTCCTATGTAATTGAAAAGCTAAAGGTAGTTCAAAAAAGCACACAGGTTCTTTTTAAATTGTTTTATTGTTCTTTTCATTCATGTACTTTCAAATACTGGATCATAATTTTCCTTCTCAAGAATTTGGCCAAATCCCTAGCAAGATAAGAACAGAATGTCTTTATATTTATATAGAGTCATGAAAGAAAGAGAAGCACAGTTTGGAAGACTATCAAGATTTCTGAAACTTATCAACATGTTCAATGAAAATGAGTAGAGTTCTTTGACTCCCTGCTGAGGGCACCGAATTGTTTCATCCTGTGTCTCCTTTAGTTAATCATTAATATCTTCAGGAGCCTTGTAAAGTCTCAAGAGTTTATAGCCAGATCAACCTATTTAAAGGAGAAAGAAGCTGTAACTTGATAATACCTATCATAATTGTTTGAGTTTAAAATAATAGTGTATTTCTCTTTCATGATCTAGTACAGAAACAGATAAGGAGATATCATAAATTCACAATGTTGGAAACTATGTCAATAACTTTGGCTGAACAGTGTCTTATTTAAAAAAAAAAAGGTTGATGTTAAAATGGAATGAAGCTTCTTTTTTTCATAAAAAAGTTATTTTTAGAGTATTGAGTAAATACTCTAGAGTAAATACTCTATTTACTCCATTTTCTTATAGTCAGGGACATTTTAAGTTTTAAAAAAGTTAAATCATGCAATTGAAGTTAAATGAACTATAAATTAGCAAACTCCCATCATAAATGGAAATTATAGTATAAAATAAAATGTATCTTACCTTTTATCTAGAGAATATATAAAATACATAAAATAGAGAGAAAGATATTGATGGCTTCTATTCCTTCTCTTTTATATTCCTCCTCCTACAATAGTATTCTGAAAGTAACACTATCAATTAATTCATCTGAAAGCATTTTTCATCTGGTTTCCACAAACATAAAGACTTAAAACCTTAGCTTAAACAGAAAGTTTAAATCGATTTTGAAATTAGTTCGAATTCAGGAGAAAAGCAGTTTAGGCAGAAAAAATGCATCCATTCAGCCTGCCAAGAAGTGCTCATTTCAGCCCATTCCTGGCTCTAAAATATATCAACCCATTTCCTTCACCCCAGGTATTCTACTCATTACATGTGATTATTCTCCTAATAGGTTAGTTAACAATTTTCAACTGAATCTATTGTTTCTCAAAGTAAATTCTGAGATCTAATTTTATCCAAATGAACTGTCATTCACTGTAGCTCCTAGTTCCCTTCCAAACCTAGTGAATCAGTATTCCTGGGATGGGTCATTGAATCTGTGTGTTTCACAGACTCTTCGAATATTGAAAATTATTGACCTATCCATTTCAGTCCATCTGTAGCATCTGGTTGATATAACATGGACTAACTAATTATGTCTGATGAAGCAAGTCTTTTATCATTGGTGTCATATCCCAATTTTCTTAACCTTCTTCTGTTGTATGCTCATACGACCTCCTTGTCTTTCCTTAAACTTGACTCTTCTCAAATGATTCAATATGCTTCAAAGCCTGTACCATAGAGACTTCACCTTTCCTTGTTTTATTCAACTTTGTATAGCTGCCCACTTAACAACATGGGGGTTAAGAACACCGACCTCCCACTGCCCTGCTGCACAGTGAAAAGTCCAGGTATAATCTGACTCCCCCAGACATTAACTGCTAAGAGCCTTGTTGGCCTACTTATAACATAAACAATTAATGAACACCTATTTTGTATGGTATGTGCATTATATACTATACTCTTAGAATAAGGTAAGCTGGATAAAAAATGTTATTAAGAAAAGCATAAATAAATGGATCTGTGCAGTTCAAACCCATGTTATTCAAGGATCAAGTGTACATTCTATATATCTTCTCTGATTGAACTCAGTGCTAGAATAGCAGAGATCTTGTTAGGCTAAATTATTTTTGTATCACTGGTGTCTAGAAGAGGGTCTAACACTATTAAGTATTCCATAATTATCAGTGAATGAATGAACTGATTAAGCAGAGATCTTACTCACGGTTCCAAAGTGTTTCTTCTATAATCATATCTCTCTTGATTTGAAATACATCACTAATTTATACCACATACTTCTTCCAATTTAATTAAGACACCAAAATGATAGGCATTTTTTTTCTAGGGTCTACAGATATAAAGATAAATAGGGCATACTTCTTTGTGCTTGAGAGGTTCAGAATGAAAAATGAAGAGCCCATTACCCATCTCAGCATCTCCTTCCCTTAATTCAGCACCTGATTTATATTTTGTTCTCCATTGCATCCTTGAACAGTATTCCCAATGATCATTCTGAAAGCTTGAGCTCAGTCTTCTGTGAGCTTCTCTCACCCAGGGACAGAATATAGCTCACGCAATTCAATCACATGTGCAATTGTATCACAAAATCACAAAAGAAGTGTTCCCTCACTACAGACACAATTTATGAATTCAATTGATTTTAACAAATATTTATCAAATACACAGTATTTTAATGCATCATGCAAGAAGACAGAATGGGAACTATATAACATTAAAATCATATATATATATATATATACACACACACTGTATAAAATCATACATTTACATACAGAGAGGAGTGTGTGTATAAAACCTTATACATATATAACAGGCTTATGTAAAATGTCTATGTTATCTGTAGAATAGCCTTATTTTATACACGGCAGAAGTTATGGCTGAGAGTGATTGTGGAACCAGAGTGCCTTTTTCATTATGCCATTTTATTCCCTTTGGTAGTTTTAATTTCTTCCTGCTAGCTCCGCCAAACTTGCTCTTCCTCTTCATTGGCCTCTTGAGACACGCGATATTAAGAAATATATTTGGGATATAAAGTGCTCTCCTGATTACTTTTCTTTCTTCCTGGCATGCATCACCTGGTTGTCAATTTCACCAAAGCCCTGGCCAACGTGACCTGTTGATTTTCCACTGTGACAATTCTCAGACCAAGATAACCTTCAGTCATGAGTTTCCTTACATATGGTCTTCGAGGTGCAGCTAATCAAATGAACACATTTATGAAAGTATAAACTTTTGAACTTTAATTGGGCTTTTTTTTACTGTACAGTAATCCTTCTGTTCATCCTTTGCTTGTTCTCCAGTGAAATTACCATTTTATGACTCCAAAAGCCATCTCTAAGTCTTTTCAGTTCCCCATTTTCAGGTCTCTTATTTTTATCTGCCTGGTAAAAATGATACTAGGTCTTAGTGTTTTTAATTCAGCACTCTTACTCTCTCAAACTGGTTTCCTTCTCCACATCCTTATCTCTATCAGAGGCACCTCTGTGCTCTAATGTCAAGGTATCCCTTGCCAAGTGATTTTTTTAATCACTCCAAATTTTCCCCATTACCAATCTCATTTTTAATAACTGCTTCTTATGTCATATTAATTATCTTCACACTGATACAAGCCAAGAATTATAAAATTATTTCATAACTATTGAAGATCTAGCCTAATTCTAAGACAGAATACGAGCGTATTTGTTAAATAAACGAGCACCCTAATGAATACATATTTGATACTTGGTTAAATTAATACGTGAGATACAATCAATTCTTCACCCTCACCCTCAGGAAACTTTTCTCCTTTATTCCCTAAAATCTGAAGATGCAATGTTTCTAATAAGTACTCAAAAATTCTATTTTGATTTTAGCAAATGTTGAATGAACTTGTGGAAAGAAATACATTTTGAGAGGATTGTCATTTATCTCAAAACAGCAGAAACTTATAATAAGACAATATCCAAAGAGACCTTGGAACTTCTTGTGGTAAAGAAGCATAAGGATAAGAAATTTAGACGCTACTGGTAAGTGTCTTACATTGAGTAAATAATAAATATCTGAGAAAGAAGAAAACAAAAACTTGGGTCATACTTTTGATAAACACTTAAACTCATCATGAAGATCTCTAATAATCTCTCAGGACCTCTTCAAGAAGTTCCTTCTTTATTTTTCTAAGACCTGAATATAATTTTTTTAATATAATCATATATAAACATACTATTTCTCAATCAACAACTCCAATTTAAATGATATCTCGCCTCTCTGTGTCCTTTTTTGAAAGCCTTATTTTAATTTCCACTTACAATTAGCAGTTTCATATGTATCTCAAAATCATCAATAGAATGATAGTAAATATTGAATAAAAATGTAACATTCCATTCTTTTTTTTTTCACTACCAGTTGCAAAGGTTTGCATCAAATCAAACCTGACTACTATAAAGCACATTCCTGAGTAGCTCACTATTTTTAAGTTATATTACATTTTTGCAAAAATAAGAACGTAGACCTCTTGACTTTCCAGCATTCTTTCACCCATTCCAAGCTGCAGGGTTGAGAATAATCTTTGAGTCACTAAAACATGTTGTATGTGTGGGTGGTTTTTTTCTTTCTTTCTTTTTCTTTTTCTTTTTCTTTTTCTTTTTTTCCTACTTCTTCTTTTTTTTTTTCCCAGAGACTGGTAAAATTGCACTGGCTCCAGAGTGTCACCCTCATGCCCTAGCAGTAGAGGTCATCAGTAGCATGGAGTCAGTTTGGGATATCTCCCAATCAGAAACAAATAACAGTGACTCCTCTGGGAATCCAGTGAGACCATTACAGACCTTCCAACGAACAGTTAAGCTTTGTAGTGTGCCTCCTTGAGAAACAGCTGTTTGTCTAACCTTTGAACTGACCGATACATTAATCTGAAGCATAATTTAGTTCTGTCTGAACTTCGGGCTATGGTATGAATAGCTGGCTTGCTGACATTCTACCAGTCTCCAAAATAATACTTTTTGTGCTTGTTTTAAAAAAGGCATTTTTTTCCCCTTCCCAATTTAATTATGTATGATTATTTGATAAGGGAATGCCAGTGCTGGTGTATAGTTCCTACCCTCCTACCTTGATAAGTCTCCCTCTATCTAGCCCCTGATCCTGCTGTTAGTTGCTGATACCCATCAGAATCTGTAAAGCAGCTACTGGAGCCTCTTTTCACACCAAAGAGAAGTCGCCCTCAGGGCTTTGCTCCGGTGAGGAGAGGTTAAGAGGAGTGGCACCTTTGTCTAAGCTCCTGCAAGTGAAGTGGTGCGCTTGTCAAACGACATTGTGCCATTCCACAGGGAAGCACTAGGTTGAGTCAGCCTCCTGTGGAGTCTCCCTTGCAAGCTGGAAAAGGTTTACAGCACAGGAAACCACCCAATTTTGTAATTCCTTTCTTAGAACTAGATTCCTATCAATTCAATGGAAAGAATGGGAGAGAAACCCTAGCAACTGGGAAGATAGGGAGAGAGCAAATGTGTAACTGGGAGACGACAATCCCATTCTTTTAGGGGTTGCAGCAAAAGAAATTGTAAAATCAGGGAAAGAAAAGTTGTTAACTGAAACAGCCTGGAGATAAAGAGCGAACCTCAAAAATACATTGTAAGCTACTGGGACACCTCAAGACTGAAATGGTCTCCAGGAGCCATGAGCTTGTTGGTTTGTTTGCTTTTAAAGAAAACAAGAAAACACATGCAATACAACTGAAAAGCAACTGATAATGGACTCAGAAATACAAAAGAGTCCACAGGTCCTGAGCCTCATGGAATGATGGAAAGATCAGGGGAAGAAGATTAGGGAGACCTCCTGCAGCCTGTCCAGTTTGAATCTCTGTTCCTTCCTTATTTCTGAGAACTTCCCTCAACTTCTCCGCCTCACATGTGTTATCTGTTAAATGAGTACAATACTGATTCGCTTATCTTATAGGATTGCTGTTGGCATTACAAGCGGGAACACATGTAAAGTAAAAGACTGGCATGGAATAAATCTCAATAAAATGCTTCTTGATTAGAGACCAACTGCATGGCTGTGTGGAAGGCATTCCATACTTCTGCAACTCAATTGCTTCACATGTAACATTAGGCGAAGGACTAGATAGTATCCAGAACAACTTCTAGCACTAAAATACAATGGTTGCCATGAATTTCAGAAAAGCGTATTCACCCTACACCCCAAAAAACTAGGAAAAGAAGAAAAAAGTAAGCCTAGAATTAGTAGAAAAAAGAAAAACATAAAGATTACAGCATAAATTAATAGAGAATGAAAAAACAAAAATCAATAAAACTAAGATTTGGTTTTTTGAAGATCAGCAAAATGGACAAACCTTTAGCTAAACACCTAAGAAAAAAGACAGAAGTCTAAAAATAAATAATTTAAAACCAAAACATGACACGGATGCAGAGTTTTAAAGTTTGCAACTAAGAGCATCTTCTTAAAAGTGAAGGGGACATTTGGGGATGATGAACAGGCTGCCACTGAAGGGAAAGAAACTTCTGCAATGTTGGAAAGAGCTGACAAAATCTGGGGACTTGGGATAGTGGCAGTCATGGCACCACCTATAGTGTACTGCATCCTCGGTGAACATCTGTGTGACTGGGAGGAGGACAGTCCAGGCAGTGGCACCTACACCTGACACCACTACACACTACATCTTTTCCTGGCTTGCTGGCTGCACGACAAAGAGCAGCAAGAATGGTGTGCTTCCCGTCCTGCCTGTGTTGAGAGAGAGTCCCAATCACTGCCAGATGTGGGAGCTGTTATAACCTGCAAGGTCTCTAGCATCAGTTCACCCATTGCCAAGGTGCACATCCTGTATGTGGGCTCCACACCACTTAACCCTTTCTGAGGAACTAGCCACAAGAAAGAGGTTTGAGCTACTGAAAAATCAAGCTGAAATGTATGAGTTTTTGCCCAGATGACACTGTTTGGGACAAAATGATCCAGAGGATGCGCAGTCAACTACTTCGTGATCACTGCTGGAAATGAACAAGGGTTGGTGGTGGCCTACAGTGAACCAGGTGTCCAGACGCTTTCCATCAGCAGGTGTGAGATTCTGTGCCCTCAGAAATCTGAATAGCCACCGGAGTATAGCCTGAATTCTTGCAGCCCTAAGAAGCCACATTTACCCCAAGGAAGGGGGTAAGCTGTTTCCAAGAGTACATGTATGCAAACAACAGTAAGACGCCATTGTCTTTATCCCATACCTGGGGTCAGCCAGCAACCAGCTCTAGAAAAGTCTCCTGGAAATTAACTCTGTTGGTGGAATATTTTTATTGTGAACCTTTCAGTGGATTCCATTCTTTTGAGTGATTCTCTTTTGGGGGCTCTGTAAACAAATTGTATAATATTGGAAATAGCCCAGTCCTTCTAACGGGCTTATAAATACATAGTTTTTGCTGTGGAAAATATTTGATGAAGCCCGATAGAGGAAGGACAGTGGGACCAGAAACAAAGAGAATAGATTCTAGTAGCCCTAATAAGGAAAAACAGCAGCATGAGATGATAAAAGGAATATGCTCTATGTGCTTACCGAAGGATAATACTGAGGATAGAGTATGAACATGACCAAAAAGGCCTGACTTTCTGGCATGACCTAAACATGTAAACAAATAAATACATAAGAAATTATATATGTTGAAAAGTTCCATAAATGAAATGAGTAGGAAAGTATTACTGTCAATGGATACACACAAAAATATGAAGATAGATTATGTCAAAAAAAACCAGACCTGCAAAGTAGTTAAAGCAGTAAAAATAAATTTTATCCAGATTTATTGCAATAGGAGAAAATAGACCTCAATGTAGAATGGACTCAACTCCAAACACAGCATGGGCATGTGAAAATTCTTAGTCAAGGAGCAGTGGGTGGAAACTGACTACAGGTTATTTTGGCTAACATGACCTAACAGGATTCTTGCTGAAGACAGGCCAGATGATCACCTGGCAGATAGTGCAGGGTGAGGAATCTGGTCAGATATTGAAGTATTTGATATTGAGGGTGAGGGTGAGGGCTCTGGTTAAACTGAATTAGCAGGATTATTGCTAAAACAAGACCTATAAGGAAGTGCATGGATGGGCCTAGGAGATGGTTTGGAAGCCTGACTAAATTTTGTCCCGGGAAAGAATTTTTGTCAAGTGTGGGGATGCATATTGTATTTCATTCTTAGAATAACTCACTAAATTTTAAAAAGTTTAAAAATGGACATTTCTTGACATAATAAAGGAAGCATCACTTTCATTTTGTTAAAAAATGAATGAAAGGGAAAAAGAGAAGAAAGAAGCAAATAGTTCAGAAACTCTACCTGCTTTTTAAAATTGAGTATTTTCATACCTGCATGATAGCAGTTGAGGCTAGGAATTTACTACACCAGTACTTAAACATGTCAGATCAAATATATATTTACATAGATTAGGTTTGTATAATTATAATATATTGGCAAATTTAAGAATTTAAAATGAAATAATGATATAAAGGGAAGACTTCTCTAAATGTCAAAGATAAAAAAAAAAGAAACAGAAAAAAGATGAAGAGTTAGTTCTAGATGAAAGGAAACTAAGATGAATCATGACAACTAAATGCACTGTATGATCCTTTATTAAACTTTGGGTGAACTTGGATACGAAAAACATTATTGCACAAATAAGAGAAGCTTGGGTATAGACCATACAATACATGTATTACATTGTATTATGTATATGGTATTAATTTTCTTGAGTGCTATCCTGGATTATGGTTTCTAAGGAGAATATCCTTGTTATTAGGAAAAATAAACTGAAGTAGTTAGGAGTCAAGTGTCATGGAGTACGTAAGATAACCTGAAATGATTCAGGGAGAAAAGCATATATGGAGATAGGTAAGTGGGTAGGTAAATAGACTGATAAAGGAACAGGGAAAAATAAATATAGGAAATATTAATTATGATAATAAGTTATCCATATACAATGTTCATTATACTATTTTTGCAGCTTTTCTAAAGATTTTAAATTGTTCAAAATAAAAACTTGGTTTAGAAAGTCAAAACCATTATGTTTCCCTCAAATTTGAATGACAGCTCATAGAAAATGCTTGGCCAGTCATAATACCATTATTTCTCCTGAGCACTTTGAAAATATTTCTTTTGTTTTGCTGAGGCTTAGTGTGTTGTCAATCTAATGGTGTATATTTTTTAAAGCAGGTAATCTGTTTCTCTTAAAGCTTATGATTTTGTTCTTTGCCTTTGAAGTCCTCCTCTCATTTTGTTCTTGCCAGGTGCATGCTGGTTTATGTTAACCCTGTTTGGGGTTGGGGTAGCCTTCATTTGATGAATTCATTTCTTATTTTAGGTTTGTAAAATTAGGAGTGACTGTCTTAAAATAATCTTTAAATTTATACCTATAGTTCACATACTCGTGGTAATATATAATTATTTATTTCATATGTACCATACAAATTTATTTGCTTCAAATGTGGTACTGGCAAAGATATCAGTTTCTTACCAGTTTTACATTAATTTTTTAAAAGATTTTTATTATTTTATTATATTTTTTAACTATTTTATTTATCTTTTTTAGAGAAAGGAGAAGGGTTGAGAGAGAGAGATATCAATGTATGGTTGCCTTTCACCTGGCTCCAGCCACAAACCTGGCTGGAGACCTGGCTTGCAACCTGGTTATGTGCCCTAGCTGGAGAATTGAACCAGTGATCTTTGGGTTTACAGGTCAGTGCCTTATCCACAGTGCCACCAGCCAGGGTTTTACTTATTATTTTTAAAGAGAAAGGCAGGGAGGGAGGAAGAAAGGGAGAGCAACATCAATGTATGGTTGCCTTTCACCTGCCTCCAGCTGGGGACCTGGCTGGAGACCTGGCTTGCAACCTGGTTATGTGCCCTGATTGGGAATTGAACATGCAACCATTGGGTTCGCATGCTGGTGCCAATCCACTAAACCACACCAGCCAGAACCTTACATTAATTGTAATTTATCAGTCTGAGATGTGTTTACATTTTTTGTGCATTTGGATCCCAAACCTGTGGTAGCACCAGTTGGGTCTCCTACTTGTTAAGGGAGGTACATTTCTGCCCAGGGTCTGATGCAGATCACAAGTTTCTTTGCAATATCCCCAGATAGGGAAGTTTCCTAGTTTCTGTTTAGAAACAGATAATTTGTGACCATTTGCTTTATGTAAGTAGCTCAGCTACAGAACCTTATATTCATAGGGCCTAACGCCCGGATGGATTTTCATTGTTAAGGGTTATGGAACTCCTCCTCCATGTAACATAAGGAGTTAGGTTTGGAAGTAAGTGACCAGATGGGAAGTAAACAGAATGAGGTCTACAGAAAAAGTTAAAAGTAACAAGGTGATCAAATGAAGGGAAAATATTTTTCTAAAAGCATTTCATGCAGATGAGAAATACCACTGATATATATTGCTTTATTCATTATCTATACATATACTTTTATATCTCTTTTCTGTTATTACACTTGTGGGGAGCAAAACAAATTGGGTTTAATTATATTTGTCTAAAAATCTTTTTTTTTCCAGCTTATAAAATCATGTTAGAGCTATAATGTTCTCCTCTTTCCTAAGATTTTACATTAATGTGGAATTTTTTGCATTCTTAGGGATTTGTCTTCCTGGTCACAATCTGTTGTTCTGGGATGGAGGCACCTAAATTGATCTTTCCCTGGAGTTCTTTAGAATTGCTATTAATTAAAGGGATCCAAACCCTTGTTGGAGATGAAACTATGAAATACATAAATTATTTGAAGGGGACTAGAAAATAAGAACTAAGGGAAAGAGAGATGGGCCAAGGAGCACATTGGTATCGCATGTGTGAGTAAAGATATGGTCTTCACCATGGACTGGTGATGAATAACCCAAATAAACACCCCCAAATTCTGGACCCACACATCACTGGCAAAATGGCTATTTTAAGTAAGGCACTAAGACTTGTGGTAGTTTGTTACACAGCAACAGATAACTGGACTACTTTACAACCACACAAGAACTACAAAATAAAACCTTTATGAAAGAGCTATTTAAGATGAAAAGATACATTAGACTGTTGATATGCACTGTTTGACTCATAACTACAATAAGAGTCAAGGTGACAACACCTAAACATACAATAGTCTAGTGATATGTATCCGAAGTACTATTAAGTGACAAATAAAGATGTGTCTCATCTCATTACAGACTGAGGAGCTCTCTGAAATGATCAGAGTATCACACCTGGATACTGAATTCAGTTTGAGGCCTCACAGCTCCAGACAGCTTGGAATAAGTTCAGAGGAGAGTGATCCCAGTTCTGACCCACACCTCCTGCAATAAAAAAATTAAAAAATGAAGAAAAAAAAAAAAAAGCAGAAACCTAACAGTCTACCCCACACGTAAAACCACAGTGATTAAAGAAGGAAGGTCTGGCAAGAGATTAAAGACAAAGCCTGTAACTACCAACATGAAAATATACCTCGGGGCCAGCAACTGGTAACTACAGGAGAGGTATGATCTGAGTCTAGAAGTATTCGAGAAGCATCCTGTACCAGTGATAGAACCACTCTTCATGAGGTTCTACTAATGTGGAAAAAGAATTATTGTTTGTTTCAAATTTATTTTTCCCCTGAGCCTACATTAATACTTGGAATAAAAATTTACTAACTTGTGGGAATAACTGAAGATCTTACTGAAGGTTAGAAGTGAGAAAGATGTGTCTGTGCCATGATAACACCAATAAACTAATCAATGCTGTCTCTTAATTCTTAGACAAATTTTCCTCAGGCCCCAACCCCCACCCCCACCCCACCATCTGTACCATCTCCATGTTTCTTCTGACTCACCCAACCTGAAATTGATTTTAAAAATCCCTCCTTTTAAGTTGTGCGGAGCATTTCAGTTCACCTCCCAAATTTCTCTCTGTGTCTATCTTTATGCACCTACAGATCCATTAAGGTACTTGGCTGAAACATTGTTTACTTATTTCAGGCTTGAATCTTTGCCTTTTTTAACAGCCTTTACAAGGAGCTGAAAGTAGAATTGCTGAATTATGACAACTTCCTCAAATCCTAGAGACCCCTGTCAATTTTGGTTTTAAAAAACATTTTTTTCCTGTGAGCCTTAACAGGGTTTATGTTTCAGATGTCTCTTATGGAGTTTCACTCATATCAATACTTCAGGACAGGCTTGGGGAAGAATTAATAATTAGGAGAAGTTGCAGAGCTGAGAGCCCAGAGTTTTCAACAAACATATATAATATATATATATATTAGATTTTATTACTTTATTTTTAGGGAGAGGGGAAGGGAAGGAGATAGGGAGTGAGAGAAACATCAATGTATGGTTGCCTTTCACCTGTCTCCAGGTATGGACCTGGCTGGAGACCTGGCTTGCAACCTGGTTATCTTTCTTCCTGACTGGGAATTGAACCAGCCACCTTTGGGTTCACAGGCCAGTGCTATTCACTGAGCCACCAGCCAGGGCTCAACAAATGCTTGATGATGTTGGAGACAATTTTTATTTTTATAATGGGTGACGGTAAGGGATCACAACTGGCATCTAGTGCGCAGAGGACAAGAATGACCCTATAATGGATGAAAGCCCATTAAATTTTTTTCCTATCCAAAATATCAGTAGTGCCAAGCCTGAGAAGCCCTGGCTTTAGCTGACCCCTAAGAAGTACTATGGAAGGAACAAAAATGGCTATCAGAATTATCTCAGATTGGACCAAAATGGCTGGGTTCTTTATCAGTGAGTGCCTACGGGCAGGCAGGCAATCCTGGAAGAAGCTGACAACTGAAGACTGTCTACCAGCCATGGTCCCAGAACCAGGATAATCACCATTTTATTGAAATGGGATCCAGTCAATACATCCTTGTTCCTGTGGTTCTCTGCTATAGCTATGCACAGGAGCACAAGAACCAATCTGACAAGGTACTGTCCTGTGATGCTGAGGATTTAAAAACAAAACAACAACAACAACAAAAGCATGCATTCCCAAATGGTCAGTTTGTATTGGAGCATAACTAACTATCTGACCTATTATTTAGTGAGTTTTAACTGGTATGTAAGATACTCCTTCTGCTCTATCGGGCCTCATGTATCCTTTGAGGAGGAGCATTAATAGAAATATTATTTGTTTAGTATTTTGTAATGCAAGAGATAAGTTATTATTTTTATACACATTATGCATTTTGCCAACCACTCTAAAATCTGATAACAACAAATCTGAAAGTACTTGATAAGATTTCCATCTCTGGCCAATTCAGGGCTAAATACAATGAAAGCAATATTTATTCTATGTAATCAAAAGCAAAATGTAGATTTTCTGACTTTTAAAACCATAGAAAGGACCCTAGTGACCATCTAGTCCAATTTTGCTGGTAATCTGCAAGCAAATTCAGTGGTTTATTCACAACACTACTAGCAAATTATGATCTCAATAATTATCTGTAGTGAAATGCAAATTGATATCAAGTGATAACTCATCCCAATTTAATACAATATTTCTTTTTTTTATATCAAGCCCCCAAAGTTCCTACCTACAATTTCTTTTCATTGATTGTAAATTATGCCTTATGGAGACTTGTTTCCTATGTGAACAATGCTGAAAACTATTTTATTTACAAATAGAGTGTTTTCAAGTATTTTCTGTATCAGTATATTTTACAACCTAGATATAGATATATATATACTTTTCTCTTTACCTGTATGCTTCCTAAGGCATGGGTTTGGCTGCGCTTATATTCCTAGTTCCCGTGAATTCTAAGATGATGTATTTGCATCCTCTATTACTCCTTTGTCTCTCTCAAGAGGAAAATTTTGACATTTTATTCAGAAAAGATATCCCGTGTAACACTTTCTTTGATGAAACAAATCATGTGTTGGCAAACCAATCAAAGTTTCTTGTTGCATAATATCAAAAATTATTGCTCAACATCATTTACAGAAACATAGTTAAATCACTGTGTTCATTTTATAATGCCTGTATTGAGAAAATATTGTCTGAAAAATAACAAAGATAGAGTCAGGAAAAATAACAAGAATTTTGTTTGTCTCATTATTTTTTTAGGGCAGTTTTCAAATTTTCCTTGACTATGTTAGTTATTTCTCTGATATTTTAAATGACTAAAGTGCAAAATGTACAAATGATATTTGAATGTAATGAGGTTTTCTTTCTGGAATGTAGTCCCTGTTATAAAAATATGAATGATAGTAGTAATGAATAGAATATGTTAATAATTATTCATAATGGTTAATTCTAAGTTTAATAATTAACATAAAATTGCAAAAAGAAATATTTGGTCATGTATAATAAGTACCTTGCAAAATGACATTGCATAATCAATGCAGAGGAAGTTAATGAGTGTGCATTTGAAATTCCTACTCATTTATGTTTATGCTGATTAATATATAATAATTAATAAAATATTTAGTGATAAGGAATGGAGTTTGTAATAGTTCTCCATATATGTAAGCCCCCAGTGATGACAGTTTTTTTGAAAAATAATCTTTATATGCCACATTTTTAAGAGGCCAAGTTTAGTACATCCATTTCAGTCACCAGAATTAACTTTTATGGATTGGATTCAGGACTCTCATTTTCTACTAAAAGAAATAAGCCCTGGCTGGTGGCATAGTAAGCCCTGGCTGGTGGCACAGTGGGTAAGGCCCCGGCCTGCAAATCTTAAATTTGCTGGTTCAATTCCCCAGCCAGGGCACATAATCAGGTTGCAAGCCAGGTCTCCAGCCAGGTCTGTGGCTGGAGGCCAATGAAAGGCAGCCAGAGATTGATGTCTCTCTTCTTCTCTGACTCTATCCCTTCCCCTCTCTCTAAAAACAATAAATAAAATATTTTAGAAAAAAAATAAACATATATCTCTTCTTTGTATTTAAAAGAATACTAACAACAATGTATTAGTGACATAAAGAGAGAAATCTCCTCTACCTTTCTCTAGGTTGTATGCATTTGGTATCTGTTTTTCTCTAATTTCTACCTGCAGGAAATAAAACTAATGTTGATTTTCAATGAAAATATTTGAGAAAAGGATGCCATGTTATACAGGATAGGCCAACTGCTACAATCAACAATACCCAAGTCTTAGTAGGCTCACCTAAAAGCAATTTACTTCTGGCTATGACGATCTAAGGAAGTTTGTTGTGGAGAGGAAGGACATGCTCTGGGCCTCAAGGTCTTGTATTTTATGTTGCATAAAAGGTCACAGTAGCTTTTAAGAATCAGGCTTGAAGTGGCACACAGCACTACTTCTCCTGTGAACAGAGCTCAGTCACCAAAGGCAAGGAAGCACAGGAATCTAGCCACAGTCCACAAAAACAGGAACATGAAATCTGGTGAACTGCCTTGTCTCTGTCACCAATAACCTTTAGAGCAATTATTTCTCTCACTTATTTTTGCTATAATTTCATGACCTAATGCTCTACTTTTCAAGATATTCCTGATTCTGCACTGTATTACAATCTTGGATTATTTTCACCTCCTGATGCCCAGTCAGCTTGGAAGGAGCATGAAGGACAAAGACGCCCACAGAGGGCTGTCCTGAAGCAGCAGCATGGTCTGCTGGGGTTCAGAAAAGCACCCTTCTCACTATTCAGCCCTCTATTGGTCACCATTAACAAGACCACTAAGCTGGCAGCCGTCACAACCCACACACCACACCTCCTGTCAGTTCACCTGCCTTTTTTAAACCTGGCACACAAATCACTTTATGTATGAAGTATGAGTGAGCTAAATTTTTTATTTTCTTGGGTTACCTGATAACACAGATGGTAAGTGAGACAGAAGCAGAGGAAATGACTTGGCTGGAAGAGGAAGAAATTGATACAGTGCTTAGTCAGAACTGAGTACAACTCAAAAGAAAAAAATGACAGCGTAGTTATTGCTCAGAGGAGGCAGGTACATAAGCTCTCATTCAGTTTGTCAATCTAAAAGACTTCCAAAAGAAGTGAATGACAGAGTAAATGAATAGCATTTTAATATGATTTTTACGATGTTCTGTCCACACTGGCTAATTTTAATATAATCTATGTCAAACTGAAAAAAAAAAAGAACATAAGGCTGAATTTGTATTTTTTCATACTGAATAACTTTGACCCCAAATTGCCCCCACCTGATTGCCCAAGGAGAGGTTGTCTTAATATTGTCCTCTGTATGTTGCTTGAGGCAAGGAACAAAATGCAGATGCTGTTTGGAAGGTCCAGGGTCAGGCTGGTGAAGGTGAGGAAATATGTTCGAAGTAAAGATAGTTTTGTGCTACAATCACTACCATGATAGCAACTCTTTTTATGCAACTTCTTTAAACATGACACGACTCATTATTCAGCACATATGTTTGCTTGACAAATAGAACTTTTCTAAAAGATTTGCAAGCAAAAAATCACAGAATAGCCTGGGAAAGACAAAAGATGGGGAATTTTATCTGTTCAGTTTCTTCCAGGCTTCCATTTCCCATGATCAAAATGTACTCTGTGGAAGGCTAACTTGTTCACAATTTCAAAATGTGTCACTCAGCCCCTTGTCAGGTCCTCAGGCACCTAAATATCATGCTATGTGATGGGACATTTCATCTGGGTATAGTGAAGGACAGAAAAACCAGCATGATAAGTTGACCGTGTGACAGAAAAGAGGCAGTTAAGGGAAAATAAGAAGGTCTGTAATGTTCATATCCCACCCAGTGCCCATTCAGACAACTCATATCCATGTTATCCCAACACATCAGCTCACCTGGGATATAACTGTAAGACAAGCCCATCAATCTGTAAAATAACCTCCAGCCAAAACTGCATTTATCACTCAATCTCCCCCACCCCATTCTAACTGGTGAACCATGGTGGTATTTACAGTCTCCTGGTATCAGTGTCATCTAGAAGCCCATACTTAAAATTCTTTTTGAAATATGCATATTTCCTATTCACCAGTACACAGTTATCTTGGACAATAGCTATGGGATTATTCAGAGAAAAAATTGGAGGCATATTTACTGTACACACCTGTTGTGGAATTGCAGGGTTCCCTGCTCATGGTAACCCAGCCTCCACTTCTGTCAATGCATTGGGTGTTACCACAGCTTATATTGGAAACTGGGTGAGTAGATATGAATTTCCATTGCAATAGTTGTCATCAGCCTTCTGCTAACTTGCTCTTGATTTTTATTCTAATTATGTAAAACATACATAATGTTTCAGCTGTCCATCTTTCTCATTCCCATGGTGATATCATGCTCTGTTAGATGCAATCACAGATCTTTGTGGGCCAAGGCCCTACCTGCCTACTCTGTCCCTACCACCCATTGTGATGATTATGATGATTATACTTATGCTGGTGCTAATGATTAATTGCTGTTACTTACACTATGAGTTTCTAGAGCCCCATCTTTTCTAGAAAAAGTTTAAAAAGCAGGCCAATGGCTGAATTCCTTACAAAAGAAAAAGCAAGCAAGCAAGCAAGAAAAGAAGGAAGGAAGGAAGGAAGGAAGGAAGGAAGGAAGGAAGGAAGGAAGGAAGGAAGGAAGAAAACAAAAAAGAAAACCTCACTCTACAGAGGAGAGTCACTACCGAACTATCAAAGACTCTGTACCCATCCTCACCCCCAATAGTACCTTCTTTCTTCCTGGGGAACTTGGTCATGTGGTGAGTTCTTGAATTGCACATAACATTCTCATATACTGAGAATTTCTGATCGCTCCTGCTTAACATTTTGCCAAGAAAAATGTTTGCACTCCCACTTGGTTTTCTCCTTCCCATCATGTAGTCCAGATTTCAGGGGGGCACACAAACTAAATTATTAAAACCAATGCCTGTAGTCCTTTCTAAAATATTAGAAACTGATTCATAAGGTTTGGAGCTTATTTAGGCTGGTTTCACCTGCCTTCCCAGTCCACCAGTCTCAAGACCCAACCTCATACATACTTTCTGGTTTCTTGGCTCTATATCACCTGGCATAGCCACTACATTTCAAGTATAGGTTATTTCCTCCCAGTATTTAGATTTCGCTTTTCCTTTTGAGGCTGTGTGGAGACCTCACTTTGGTTATGGCCTGTAGGAAAGATGGCGTGATAGGAGCATATCTTGAGGAGAGGAAGAGGAGAGGAAGTATTTTATTGCAAGACACCTGTTTCATGTGGTATCATTACATAGTCTCCAGATAAGAGGGGACTGAAGCATATCCTCTAGTAATAAAGAAGGGATGAAACTGGGCTCTGTGGTCAGGTTCATTCTCCCATCCCAGGTATCAGTGTCCCATTCTTTCACTCTGTAAGTGCTCAGTTTATCATAGAAAAACTACCAGGTTGCAGATTTACTAGTATATTCTGGCTTTCTGAGCATACATTTATTGGGAAGGTTTCTTCTTTAACTCTTTTAATCAAATATGCTATTAACAGTTTCTTCACAGCATAATACTAATCAGTAACATGGTCTTCCACCTACACATCATAATTAGCCACAGGTGGGTGCTTAGGTAACTTGGATACCATATAAGGTCAACAATTTTTGTTTTCAGAGAGCTAAGTAGTGAATGCCAAAGGCCCATCCTGAAGAATCAATTGTGTTGACCTTGGCACTCTAGAAAATAGACCCTAAAATAAGGAATAAAGTATGGCAATTTTGGGGAGACTATCAAGCTTGAGGCTCAAAGAAAGGAAAGGGGCGTACTTTCAATGAATCAGGAAAGTGAAAGAAGGTGAACAAATATTGTAATCCCAAATCTAAAAGAACTAATAATTAAATATTCAAATATTTAGACATGTTAAATACACTTTCCGTGACCATGATAGTCTTATGATATGAACCAATACAATTATATTTTAAGTATATTTTATTATGATATTACTATTGTTCCAATTTTTTCCCCTTTGCCCTCCTCTGCCTATAGTACCCCACTTCCCCTCCAGCAATACGCCCTCCTTAGTTTATGTCCATGGGTCGTGCATGTAAGTTGTTTTGCTTTTCCATTTCCTTTACTATTCTTAACATCCCCCTGTCTATCTTGTACCTACCAACTATGCTTCCTAATCCCTGTATTTTTCCACATTCTCCCTTTTCCCCCTCCCCACTGATAAGCCTCTATATGATCTCCATATCTATGATTCTGTTCCTGTTCTGGGTTCTGGTGTTTGCTTAGTTTGTTTTTGTTTTTTAGATTCATTTGTTGATAGTTGCAAGTTTGTTGTCATTTTACTGTTCACAGTTTTGATCTTCTTTTTCTTAAGTTTGTTTAACATTCAATACAGTTATATTCTGAGTGTATTATTTCCATTGCTTTATTTATACAGTACAAACAGAACCTATTTACACATGAAAATAGCAGATAGCACATAGAAGCAAATTATCTAGCACTTGAAACAGATATAATGTCTTCTAGGTCATCTGAATTAGAAGCAAAAGTAGTTATATCTGTATAAGAACAAATACATTTAAACTTGCCAAATTATATAAGAAATGTCTATTTTAATGATTTACTTAAATAACATCAGAAGTGAAAAATTCATAAAATAGGCACTTTCAAGCTGTTCCTATCATCTTAAAAATCTATTTCAAAACATCCCTCTTTTGCAAAACATGCCTTAGGTAGGACCGATTGCTTCCTTGTATGCATTCATTTAGCATATATTGCATCATTTCATGTATTTCTTATCTTGCTCCCCAGCTTGAAGATCAGGGATGGCATTTTATATCTGCCCTTATGCCTAAAATAGTAAATAGTATGTGCAATGTTTTAATAAATGGGTGAATGAAAAACAACAGTTTTATTTTTAAATGTCTCAAGCTTTTGAGTCTTACACTTGGTTGACTTTCTCAATCATTCCCAAAACATTCCTCCGGGTACCCTATGTCTGGTTACTCTAGTCTGTCAAAATATTCTCTCAAGAGTAGAACTAAAACTTAGTTTTACTACAATGTAAATGAATTAGAAGTTTAAATATAACATAATATATAACAGATATAGATTTCTCAATTTGAAACCTATTATTTCGAATATCTTAAAAATACAAAAATATCTAAAAAAGGAAGAGAAAAATTAGTTTAGAAAGTACAGTTATATATTGGTTTGCATCTTAGTGTGTGTGTGTGTGTGTGTGTGTGTGTGTGTGGTGCATGCTATGTGGTGTGGAGAAATTAACTTTTCCCTAAATTGGAGAATTAGAATGTTTCATGAAATTAATGGATAGAGTATCCTAGAAAGAATAAAGGCAAGCCTGGATAAATTAAAGATTTTATCTGCAACCAAACTAAAGTAATTGGCTAAATTAACTTGTCTTAAAAAGACACCTACTGAGACACTGCAAAATAAAGAAAAGATAAAAGGAAATTAGAGAATGCAATATGGCACATAAACAGCAATAGTTAGAAATAAAGGGAGACTGAAAATCCACTGTGGATGGGAGAAAAGATTTACATGTATCTAAATGACTAAATGTACCTGTTCATTGTGTGAAGAGAAACCTTAGTTTCTTTCAGCTGCCAAAAAGACAACAATCTTGCATTCAAATTTTCTCCCATATTTTATAAGGAGAAAGACTAAGATATAAATTGAAAGTGAAAACAACATTGCTGGTTCTATCCCCGGTCAAGGCACATAACCAGATTGCAAGCCAGGTCTCCAGCCAGGTCCTTAGCTAGAGGCAGGTGAAAGGCAACCATACATTGATGTTTCTCTCCCTTTCTTCCTCCCTCCCTGCCCTTCTCTCTAAAAATAATAAATAAAATATTTTAAAAATGTAAAGACATAGGAACATAAGAAATAAGAAATGGTAACTCCTTGCCTCTTAGCCTATACAAATTGCTTAAGGATTATGTTGCCCACAGACATTTATACATAAATTTGTGCATAGTAAAATAGATTTATTAGAAAACAGTTAAACAGTTTAAAGTGCTTGAATTTTTTTTTCAACCATTGCCAGATGACTTCAGCACATTTGTCTGTTTTTTGTTTGTTTGTTTGTTTGTTTTTTGGGTTTTTTTTTAATCTTAAATACAACATTATCAAACATTTCTCCAGATTTAGTAAAGGAAAAAACAGTATTTGGCAAAAACTGAAGTGGTATTTATGAATCATTAGTGATAGAATAGACTAATAAGTGATAATTTTTATTGCTTTTTATAACAGTTGGCCCAATTTTGGCCCCATACCCTCCCATCCTCCTTTCATCTCCCCTCCCACCTTTAATCCACACCCTGTCTTCCATGTCCATGGGTCATTTATATGACTTCTTTGACTAAACCTTTGTCCTCCTTTCCTCCCTTCTCCTTCTCCACCTTCCCCTCTGGTCACAGTCTATCCCTTGTTTCCATGACTCTGATTCTATTTTGCTCATTTGTTTGTTTTGTTTATTAGAATCCTCATATAGGTGAGATTTTATGGCATTTGTTAAAAACTGCCTGGTTTATTTCACTAAACATACTACTCTCTAATTCCATCTATGCTATTGCAAGAGGTAGGAGTTCCTTCTTTCTTTTTGCTATGTAGTATTCCATTATGTAAAGGTACCAAAGGTTTTTGATCCACTCATTTACTGATGGACACTTAGGCTGTTTCCAACAAATGGCTACTATAAATAGCACTGCTATGAACATAGGGGTGCATAGGTTCTTTTGAACTGGTGTCGCAGGATTCTTCAGATATAATCCCAGCAGTGGAATTGCTGAATCAAAAGACAGTTCCATTTTTAGGTTTTTTGAGGAAATTCTATACTTTTTCCACAGTGACTGCACCAGTCTGCATTCTCACCAATAGTACACTAGGGTTCCCTTTTCTCCACATCCTCACCAGGACTTTTGTTGATTTGTTACCTATTGCCATTCTGACAGGTGTGAAGTGGAATCTCATTGTGGTTTTATTTTGCATCTCTCTGATGGCTGGTGATGGTGAGCATCCGTTCATATGCCTAAGGGCCCTTTGTATGTCTTCCTTCGAGAAGTGTCTGTTTAGATCCTTTGCCATTTTTTAACTGGATTATTTGTCTTCCTGGTATTGAGTCATATGAGTTCTTTATATATTTTGGAGATAAAACCCTTGTCTAATGTATCATTGGCAAATATGTTTTCTTATACAATTGGTTCCCTTTTTATTTTGATAATGCTTTCTTTAACTAAGCAGAAGCATTTTAATTTGATATAGTCCCAGTTGATTATTCTTTCTTTTATTTCCTTTGCCCTAGAGGGTAGCATGCTTTTAATTCCTTCTACTGTGTTCTTCATTTCAGTAATTATATTTTTCCTTTCCTCCTGGCTCTTAATGATAGTTTCTATTTTCTTTTCCATGCTGCTCTAGTTCACTGTAAATTCTTTGTAGCTTCTGTGGAGTTCTTTGTAGTTCTCACTGAGCTCATTGAACGTCCTCATAATCATTTTGAACTAAATGTCTGATAGGTCTATTAGTTTGCTTGCCTTTATTTCATTTAGCACTCTTCCTAGGGATACCTCCTTTCCTTTACATTGGGGGTTATTTCTTGTCTCTCCATTTTAGATGCCTCTTCTTATTTATTTCTGCTTTTAGATTGACCTGCTTTGACTCCATATTTGTGGTGTGATCTTTTATGGTAGGAGACCTATGGGATTAGTGGTGCGGTCTTCTGATTGCCTGAACTTCATGCCCTTATACTATTTATGTGGGCTCTCTGATTGTATTTGGGTTTTGTTTGTTGTTGGGTCATTCTTTTATGGGTCTTTCCCTCTGGCTGACTGTTTAACCATCATTCTGTTCACCACATCCTATATGCTGTTGTACAGATTCTGCCAGAACAAAATCAAACAGCCCAGGGGAAAAAAATCAACCCTTCAAAAATAATTCCCATCCATGTCACACTATAAACAGCAAATGAGCCAGTATTAATAAAAATGTAAAGAGGCTAAGACTATTATAAGAAAGCAAAAATGAATATGAGATGACTAACTGAAATAAAAATGATTTAGAGTGTAAAGGTAAGAGCAATAAATAAGAGTGGAGAATAGGGACAAGTCAATGAGAGAAAGTAAAATTTACATGATAAATAAAAGGGGGAGGGAATAAGGCAGAATGAAAAGAAGAAAAGCATACAGTAGTAGGTTTAACAGAAATTGAATATATATTTATAATGAGCGAGAGAAAAAAGAAGACAGAAGAAAAACACAAGGAACCAGCTTGAAGAAAAAGGTCCACCACAGCACTATTGACAACCAATGAGAAAGATTAATATAGGTTTTATGGGAATGAGAGGGAAAATATAAAGAAAGAAAAGCTTAAGTGATGTCTAGACAAAAGGGAAGTAATTTTGAGATGATGGAGAAGGAATACTAAGTATAAGCAATTAAAATAAGGCTAAGACAGGGAAAAAACTGAAATTTAAAATCGACAAAAAGAGAAAGAGCAAAAGAAAGGCAAAATGGAGTAGGAGAGTGGAATAGTACAATTTTAGATTTAAAATACAAAAATAATGAAGATCTACAAAACCACCACCATATCCATAACCAACAAAGATGTATAAAGGTGGAGAGAGAATAAGGGTATTTTAAAACAAGAAAAAGAAATGACTGATAAGAAAAATAATTTTGAGAGTCTGGAGAGGGGAGAAATGATAATGCAGAATGGCAACAACTCATAGCAAGAGATAAAATAGAATTTAAAGTGAAAATAAGAAGAGGAAATAAGAAGGTAAAATGGAGTAAAATAAGGGAGGAATACACTATGAAATATAAAATAAAATATAATATAAAAACTAGTGATTTAATATGTACAAACTTGAAGGATAAGAAATGAATGTTAAGAAGTTATACAGGAGAGAAAATAATGCAAATCATGAAGATGATCACAATGGAATTTATCTCAATAGAATCTAGTGTGTACCACTCTCTCCTCATTCTGTATCTGCCCCAGGTTCTGTTAGATGATATCCCAGTCTGGCTGTAGGCAGCCTATTCAAAATTACCTGCAACCCACAGTCTGTGGCTATCTCCTTCAGTTATTAATCTAGTCTATCTGTATTTAGCAGCCAGGGTTAAGCATCTCAACATCACAGTAAGGAGCAGTGTAATTCCTACAGGTGAGGCTATTGCTTTCCCTCAGGCTGATGCCACTTGGAGGGGAGTGGTCTGCTTGAGTGAAATGGCTCCTGCAGTATGGGGGATGACTCAGTAAGGGATCCTCTCCTAAGTGATATTGTTACACATGCTTTTCTCTATAAGAATTTAACCAGTACACTGTTCATGAAAAAAGAAAGTGATTAAAATTGTATTTTCTCATACACATAAAATTGACTCAGCATTTGTTTTGAATTTGGACTATTGTATACATCTAACATCCATCCTCTAAGTATAGCAAGGAATAACAATTCAAATTTCACTATTTGGTGATTGCATCAACTACTTACTAGTTTTAATTGATGTTAAATCTATCTCTTTTAACTTTATTAGTATTATTACTGACTGCAAATAAATGAAGTTGTCTTCAGATTTCATAGAAATAGTGGATTTCATATATCTCAAAATTTAAAGAATAGAAGCAATTTTAGTTATTTTTAAAAGTATGTGCAATGAATTTAAAACATGAAGAAATAAAAATCATAACCATTTTTTGCATATATATAATTAATTTAACATCTAGGTTTTACCTGTACAGTTACCATCTCATAATCATACTCATTCCTTACCTTTTCTCTAATGCATATTACTCATGAACATGTTCTCGCTTCCTGGCAGTCTTCCCAAGAATTCTATCATTCCTTTATATTTCCCCTGTGTAAGTATTACAATGGTAGCTTCTGGAGACAATGCTCCAGCTTTGTATTTTAATTCTACTGTGACTCTAATAATGAAAATTTCAATTAAAGGTGGTATCATGGCATTACAGTAAGAAAGTTAACATGACACTTTTGTTTGGCACTGGCCTCCCAAAAGAAAACCTGTGAATTGAGGTATTGTTATTACAATACAAAATATCACATCTTTCTAGTAGAACATAATTAAATGTCACTTATAGAGTTTATACAGTTAGTATCTGCCAGGTTCGTATGATGAATAATGGATTATGGAATCATACTGGGAGAGGAAAAATTTTTATGGATAACAGAAAATGTGCAGCCAAAGCCACTGTACCCATTACTGTACCCCTGGATGCAGCAGTTCTAGTCTCAGCTAGGTCAGAACTGCTGTAATTAAATTAGAACCCACAAATAACCCCATTAGTTCTGTCAGGAATATAAGATAAGGGCAAGACTTTATTTTTCAAATGTTCTTAACTTCTTCCTTTTTTTAATTTTTTAATTTTTTAATTTGTTTTAAAGATTTTATTTATTATTTTCAGAGAGAGAGAAAGTGAGAGAGGCAGACAGGGAGAGAGAGACATCTATGTATTGTTGCCATTCACCTGTCTCCAGCTACAGACCTGGCTGGAGATCTGGCTTGCAACCTGGTTATGTGCCCTGGCTGGGGAATCGAACCAGTGACCGTTGGGTTCACAGGCCAGTGACTTATCCACTGTGCCACCAGCCAGGGCCAATTTCTTCCTTTTTATCCAACTTATGTAATGACTTGTGGGCAACCGTAATGGAGTTCCCAAATAATTTCTTATTCAATTTTGAATAATTCTCTTAAATTTGTCTTGACCTACTTTGCCTGCAGTTAGTATGTAAGCAAGATTGTATTTTTATTCCATATATATATATATATATATATATATATATATATATATATTTAAACATTTTATTCATTATTTTTCAAGAGAAGGGCAGGGAGGGAGGAAGAAAGGGAAAGAAGCAACAATGTATGGTTGCCTCTCACCTGCTTCCAGCTAAGGACCTGGCTGGTGACCTGGCTTGCAACCTGGTTATGTGCCCTGACTGGGGAATTGAACCAGCGACTTTCGGGTTTGCAGGCCAGTGCCTTATCCACTGAGCCACCAGCCAGGGCACTATTTTTATTCTTAAAAGGGGGAAAATATCATTCAAGTAATTTACACATCTTTCACAATACTGTTAAGGGTTTTGATTAAAACAAGGCTTAACTATTCTAAAAATATGTTTATGTAATCCTTTCTTTCAGATGGACTAAGAGTATTCTCTTAGGTATTGATTACAGTTTATGTTATGAACTAATTGATGAGAGATAGTACAAAGGCACTTTAAGTGTTACAACAGCAAGAGTATGAGCAAGGGCAACTCTTGGTGGAAAAAGAAGACAATTCTTGTAGATGTTGAATGGTCACCCAATAGAGAATAGAGAAATGAGTGTGACCACAGAGTTGTGGTTGCTATTCTAGGCCCCAGGCATGATTATGATTCAGTATTATGTGATCTTAACTTTTCCTTTTGGATTGTAATGAAAAATCAGAAAGGTTGCATATTGAAAAGGACTCTAGATCTTAAAATTCTCTGCATGTCTGTCAATGAGAGTACAGATAAAAATCAGTTTTGTTTAACACATTTTTACTGTGTTAGGAAGAAGATAAATGCTTATATCTTAGTGTGTTTATACATTTATTTGCTAAGATGAAGATGATAATTAAGATTGGTAAAATGTACTATTTAATACATGCTTCAGATGAATCATCATCTCTAACATATTAAGTGAGTACTGTTTTCTGCTACATTTAAAGAGGAAACAAACAAATAAAAGTAATAACTTTTCCATGGTGGCACATGCCAAGTTTCTGGCTGACTTAAGGACCCCCACTTTAGGCCACTTAACATACTCCCTCATGTGTGATGAACATCATTTCTATATTAGAAAATTGTATATGCTAGTGCCTGTTTCCCTTTAACATATAATCACATAGTTCAAGGATGTCAAAGATACATAGATGAAATTAGAATTCTGGCAGAAAAAGCACTCAGTTAAGGCCAAGAGCAGTGGAAGTCTTTCTTCATAGATGTGTTTCATTGGAAATCTGCTGAGGAAAAGAACAGCAACAAGTCTAGAATAGTGACTTCCTCACTCAAGGCCCGGTATTTGCCATAAGTTGTAGCCACATGCTTCCTTTAAAGACCATTAGAGGTTAGAGAGAATAGCAATAGACCCAGCTTAGGGCAGGACCAGGATCATTTGCTAAAATCAAACTTCAATGTCAGTGAGTTCCTAGAATCATGTAACAGATGTCTCCCTACCACTAATTAGCATTAGTTTGAAACTATTTCTGGTGAATATTTTATGTATGCAATTGTAATGTATTTTGACAAATGCAGAAACAAATTACATAGTTAAGTAGATTAGTAAAATGTTATATATTTTATCCCTTATTGAAATTTTACAATGTGGAATAAGTAAATTTTGATTGTTTTAAGTTAAAATTTGTATTTAACATTAAATTTCTCAAGGTATTGGACAATGTAATTCTTTTTACATAAGAATTAGCCCTGGCTGGTGGCACAATGGATAAGGCTCTGGCCTACAAACCCAAAGGTTGCTGGCTCGATTCCCAGCCAGGGCATGTAACCAGGTTGCAAGCTAGGCCTCCAGCCAGATTGTAGCTGGAGGCAGGTGAAAGGCAACCATACATTGATTTTTCTCTCTCTCCCTCTCTGCCTCTCTCCTCTCCCCTCTCTCTAAAAATAATAAATAAAATATTTTTTAAAAGTGGATTTATTTTTAGAAAAGAACTTATATTCTGAGATATCAGTAAGCTAGGAAAAATACATTTTTCAAAGAATACCTAAATGATACAGAAAAATCACTCAGGTGTCAACACCATAATAATAATGATCAGATTGCATTTATTGTACACTTTTAAGTGATGATTAAGATCTGCCTAACAGTCTTTAGTTAATGGATAACAAAATGAGTTATAGATACTTGCAGTATTTATTTCAGTGTACCATGAAAATTGATGCTAGAAGTGGAAATGACACTCAACTGTGAGTTCAATGGGATGGTCTTAGTTTGAAGAAATTGAAAAGCTAGTTTTATATCTCAGATAAAAGATTACAGACAGACTGTGTAATTTTTTAAATCCTTACTGTTGTACTCACTGATTATCTGTTATTATCAGTGTAGTTACTGGATCAAAAAAAATAAATATGTAACTTTTTCCTTTCAGCTTAAATGAATGATTGCTATTATTAACATCTCAGTTTATAATATAGCATCCTTCTGCTATGAGTTTTATAGGTCTAGAATTAAGTCATTTTATATTAGACTGCTAAAACTCTTCAGTGATAGAAATGAATAACTTTAAAACCATTAGGATTGAATGTTGAAATTTAATCAGGAACATATGGTGCCAATAATTAGCTCAAATGTTGTTTAATAAATCTTTAGAACTATTGAATTAGTTTCTAAGTTTCTTCCCAATTTTAGCAATATATACCTTAAATTACTTTTCCAGTGTCATTACAGATACCTTATTTCTTTTCCAAAAGTCCACTTCGTAGCTCAGAAAACTGTGATACTATTTTCCTGGCTCTTATCAACTTCTGGTTTAATCTGTTAATGTCATAGAAGACCATACTTATACTCCCAGAGGACAGATACTAACCTTTGGTTCTCTAGCATGTCTAGCACATTCACTTCCAAAACAATGTGCTCAGGACATCTTTTAGATGTAATTGAAATTAAGTAATTGTAACTTAAGTTCATGGAAATTTTCTTTAACCATTGATAATGAATAAATCACCAAAAACCATACTTGTGACTTAGCTTTTTGTTTTATCTGGTCCTTAAATATTTAGATATATTTGCTTCTAAAGACACACTTCCACCCAAGGATGCCCAAAAAGTGTATGTCATGACCTGTCCCCCCTAAAGAAACTTTATATTTGCACATAGATGCAGCAATTTTCCAAATGATGTTTTATTTTTTCAGCAAAATGTTAACTATAGATAAATAGATTCTCTGTGTCACTGTCTAAAGGAAGGGATTATGTGACAGCTGTGTGGCACGCCACCCAAAAGAACTGGCTCAAATCCTTTACCTTAAATGAAACTTGATTTCTTATTAGTCAAATGTTTAAGTTGTAGCAATACTGCCAATTGAATACCATATGTTTTTTGTTCAGAGTGAATATAAAGCATATCTAAATTAAAAATGTAAGTAATATTGCACAAGATACTCTCCTGCTCCAGGTCACAACTTGAATTTACATTAGTTTGTATATTAACTATGTAAATGGAAAAATCAGTCATGAGATTGAAATATATTGACTCACTTTATTTTAATATTCTGTAGAAATTGCTTAGCATATACTTGTTTTTTCATTAATTTTGAATGATGTATTCTTTGAAATTTACCTCAATATTAAAATTTATTATTTTTATATCCCTTTAAGGACACTTTATTTTTAATATGTATAAAATTACTCCATGTTTATTTAAGCATATCTATTTTGTAATTGTAGCTTACTTTTTGTTGTAATAGCAATTTTCATAATGAAAATATAATATTGCCTTTTTCTAGAACTAAATAGCATATATACATGTGTAACAGGTGTTTCTACTTCATATACATTGCTATCACAAATTAATTAGCAAGATATTGTAAGTGGGGAGATTATGGTTATAATTAATAACAAAAATGTATTGTTGATGAGAAAATTTTGGTGCTATAATGAAGTACTATTAAAAATTATTCAGAGGTGACATTGGTTAATACAATTATTTAGGTTTCAGGGGTACAATTCTACATATAATAAATCATCTATATATACTGTATTGTGTGTTCACCACCCCAAGTCTCCTTCTAGTACTGCTTATCCCCTCTTTCCCCTCTCCTGCCTCTTCTATCCTCTCTTCTCTCTCATGCCAAGAAATTGAATAAATATTTTTTTAAATTATCCAGGAAAAATAAAGAAGGAATGAACTGGGACCTGTTACTCTAATTATAAACTCTAATTCTTATGTTGTTACAGAGTGATAGGAAGCAGATTAATTTCAATGAGCCTATCAAATTCTCTATGTTTATAGTCATGGAAATACTCTGCTTTTAATTTAATAATTAATAACATATAACTGAAGAAAATGTAATCTTTGGTTTAAGGCAATGGTACAAAATATCAAAAGAAACCAAAAGGAAATTATGTGTTAATTTTCTGCTCTATGATGAAAAATTAATAAGGCACTGTTAACAAGCTTTCTTTATTTTCTAAGATCATATAGTACTTTTAAGCAAAAGTTAATTATGACTGCAGCATAAGACCCCCACCCCTCAAGGCAATATACTTCTTATGATCAGAGTAAATATCCAATGCACACAAAGTAATTTAAAATGCAAATAGTATTATCATTAAATAGTAGTTATGCATCAGTAAAAGGGTTTGGGGATTGTTGTTAGAAACTGGAAAAAATATTTCTCTTACAAGACACATCTTCTACTTACACAATATTTTTCTTAAAGAATTTCAAACATTTTAGACCTAACAAAACATTTACATAGAATCCTTTGGGTGAAAGTATGTATCAATGCCTCTCATTTTATGGAGGAAGAAAATTCATCTCAGTTTAAGGCCACTGACTGAATCAACAAATCCTTCAGTGTAACAAAGCAACCTCCTGGCTATTCTCCACTAAATTCTGTTGAGACAAAAGTTTAAGTTCTACCCATGAAGGTCTCTGATAGGTTTCTGTTTTATCTATTTTAATAGATATATAAGCAGTGTTACAGTAAAACATCAGCCCTTTCCTTTGTGTAACTCAAGACAGATGTGTCTTTGTAGGCTCAACGTGTACCTACTATGAGAGAGAGTGCCCCTCCACGTAGTTTAAACTATTGTAGAAGAGAGAGATTGAACTTCTGGTAATGGCAAAGTAACTTATAGCTGATTAACTCTTTTGTGAATATCTGACAGACAATAATAAATTCCAGAAAGAATGTTAAGATCAGCTATTTGGAGATACTGAAGAATGACCAGAGACAGCAGAGATCTTTGGCCCTTGAAGAAAAGGATATGCCTTGAAAAAGGTTTCAATTTATACTCTTCTTACTTTAGTTTGATAAGAGTCCCATTTATTTATTTTTATCTTACCTTTTTGGGGTCAAATCCATAAAATGGTCCTTAAGACTGAGGTCCATGAGTTTAGAACCTATATGAATGGGAAATAATATTTGCAAACAAGAGTTCCAACAGAAGGTTAATAGCCAAAATATATAAAGAACTCGTACAACTCAACACCAAACAATTCAATTAAAAAGGGCAGAGGTTAATAAAATTATACAGTTTTAAGTAAATTAAATAAAAATGGTCAAAGTACCTGAAGAGATACCTCTCCCAAGAAGACATACAAATGGCCTATAGATATATGAAAAGATGTTCAACTTCATTACCTATTAGGGAGATGCAAATCAAAACTACAATGAGATACCATCTCACACCTGTTAGAATGGCTGTTATCAACAAGACAAGTAATAACAACTGTCGGAGAGGGTGTGGAGGAAAACAAGCCCTCCTCCTTCACTGCTGGTGAGTATGTAGACTGGTACAGCCACTTTGGAAAGGAGTCTGTCGTTTACTCTAAAAAATGAGGAATAGAGTTAATATATGACCAGCAACCTTTCTTCATGGTATCTACCTGAAAAATTTGAAAACATTTATTTGCAAATATACATTCCCCTCTTTCTTTATTGCAACATTATTCATGGTGGCCAACACATGGGGCAAATGAAGTTTCCTTCCATAGAGGATTGGATAAAGAAAATGTGGTACATATATACAAAGAAATGCTATTCACCATAACAAAAATTGAAATACTGCCATTTGCAACAACATGGATGAACCTTGAAACTATTATGCTAAGTGAAATAAGTTAGTGAGAAAACGCTAAGAGATATGATTTTACTCATATGTGGGATATAAAATTGAAACTCATAGACACAGACAACAATATGGTGGTTACCAAAGGGAAGTGGGTGGAGGGTAGTAAAGAGTAAGGGGGCCAAGCATTGGCTGGTGGTACAGTGGATAAGGTGCCTGCCTGTGAACCCAAAGGTCACTGGTTCAATGCCCAGCCAGGGCACATAACCAGATTGCAAGCCAAGTCTCCAGCCAGGTCTGTAGCTAGAGGCAGGTGAAAGGCAACCATACATTGATGCCTCTCTTCCTCTCTGCCTCTCTCCGTTCCCCTCTCTCTGAAAATAATAAATAAAATCTTTTTTTTTAAAAAAAGGATGGCCAAAAGGTACAAACTTTTAGTTTAAGATAAGTTCTGGGAATGTAATGTACACCATGGTGACTATAGCTAATGACACTGAAAGTTACTAAGAGAGTAGACCTTAAAAGTTCTCAGAACAAGAAAAATATTGTAACTATGTGAGGTGATGGATATAATTAAATTTATTGTGCTAATCATTTTTTAATATGTCGCACATGTATCAAGTTATAATGCTGTTACGTATAAACTTATACAATATTATATGTCAATTATGTTTCTACAAATCTGGGAAAAAGATAAATACTATTTAAAAGGGAAATAAAATATTTAAAAAATAAATTTGAAACTATCTAATATATGTGTATTTGGAATTCCAAAAGGAGAAAAGGAACATGGCAAAAACGTATTTTGAAGATAAATTATCAAGAATTTCTCAACCATAAGCAGTTTTTCAAGGTGCACAGTATACCCAAAGCAATATAAATGTAAACACAACTATAGCTAAATAGTAGAATTGCTAAAAACTAAGATAAAGAAAATGTCTCACAAGCACCCAGAAGAAAAAAGGTATATACAGTACTTGTAGGGAAACAATGGTAGAGAAAATGCAAAACAATTCAATAAATCGACATCTTTAAATACTGTAAAAATATTAATCAGAAATTTTACATCCAGTGAAATTTCCTAATAAAAATAAAAGTAAAATGATAGTTTCTGGATATGAATATAAAATAAAAGACTATATTGCCACACACAGTACAAAAAAATGCTGAAGGGAGTTGTCAGGCAGAAGGGATATGACACAAGATGGAAACTCTGAAGTATAGAAAGGAATGGACGCCAAACACATAAATATGTTGGTCAATAAAAAAAGATTATATTTTTTTCTTTTAAATTTTTTAGTACATACACATGACCATTTAAGCAGAAATCATACACTGTATGATAGGGGTATAACATTCAAATATAACATAGACAATAACAATAGCATAAAAGAGAAGGGTAAATATACTATGTGTATAGTTTATATAATCTTGCTATTTCTGAGAAGTGATATAATGTCAAATTCAAGTTTTAAGGGATCATATTGTAAGCTTTATAATACATAAAACATAATACATAAACAATCAGTAAAGAGTAGTACAATATGGTGTGATTAAATTTAAATTAACTGAGAAGAAGGTAAGAAGGAAGAAATACAGGGAGAAAGAAAATAGAAAGGAAATGGCAAATTGGTAGACCAAATATATTAAAATTAATATGATCTCATTTATAAGAGGAACAAAATAAGCTAACAAGCAAAATAGATCCAGAGGCCTGGAAACATGGCACAGACTGACAGCAGCCAAAGGGGATGGAGGAGAGGATAATTGTGGAAAGAAGGGGAAGGGGAAGTCAAAGAACATTTATGAATGACCCATGGATATGATCAACAGTGTGGGGATTGACTGAGGGGTGCAGGCTGGGCAAAGGAGGGCAGAGGGAAAAACCGGGACAACTGTAATAGAATAATAAATAAATAAATACATACATACATCATACATAAATAAGCCATTCTTAACTATGGACTGAAAACCAAAATGACAATGCTGAAAGTGTCAAATAAACGTTAAACATTTTAAAGTAAAAGCAAACAAACAAGAGGTAAGATTCAGGTACATAGTTTGTAAAAAGAAATTTGTTTTAATTATAAGTTACAGACAGATTAAGTGGAAAAGCTATAATATAAATAAAACAAGAATAAAAAAATACAGAAGGGGCTTTAAAATGGAGAAATCCACAAATCTATACTCCTAGAGATTTGAACACTGTTATTTCAGTAATTTGTGGAAAGAGATAATAAATCACTGAGACAATAGAATATATGAGCCACATTTGTCAATCATCTTGCTCAAACTGAAATTTCTCAAATGCTAAACCAAACAATTACAGAATACACATTATTTTCTGATGCATATGAAATGTTCACCAATGTAGACCATATGATGGGCCATTTCATAAGTCACAACAATTTTCAAAGATTCAATGCTATGGATAATATTATGTGACTGCAATGGAATTCATTAAGATAGCAATAATAAAGACATATATATAATATGTCTTTAAAATCTTCAAATATTTGTGAGGTGAATAGCATACTTCTAAATAGCACATGATTTCAAGAAATTGGAAGTGAAATTATAAAATGTTTTGAACTGAATAATTATGAAAATACACTAAAAATATGCAGAATGCTATTTAAGAGGTGTGCAGAAGAAATTAAATGCTTATGGTAGAAAGGAAGGAAGGTTTACCCACAGTCATCTAATTTTCTAAGTTTCTAAGTTAAGAAGCTAGAAAAAGAATGCCAATCTAAAATAAAAAAGAAGGAAAATAGTTTTATAGAATAGACCAGGACTCAATAAAATGCAAAATAAATAATAGAGTGGAATAATAATGTAAAAGTGGTGCTTTGAAAAAATGTAGTGAAATTGATAAACTTCTAACAAGAATGATGAGGGAAATAGAGAAAAAAATGAATTTCCAATATGAAGAATGAAAGAGACTATTATTACTATAAATGCTACAGACATTAAAAGGCAAAGTTAATACACACAATTTTATGCTGATAAAATGTAAAACTCAGGTGAGAAATGATACCATTTTACAAAATAAATACACATAAGGTAAAGAATTTGAGGTCTATCCAGAAAGTATCTAGGTCAATATAATTGAAACAGTTTGCATGATTGATACTTTCAGGACTAACCTCATATATTCATGAAAGAAATTGAGTTTTCATGAGAAAAATATGCCCACAGAAATTGAAGAAGAAAACCTTCAGAACCTGATAGATTTCTGCTAAACATTTCTGCTAAATATTTAAGAAATGAATAATACCATTTTACACAAATTTTGTACACCAATTCATAAGAACCTATGTATACCTATGTTCATAGCGGCACTATTTACAATAGCCAAGTGCTGGAAACAGCCTAAGTGCCCATCAGTGGATGATTGGATCAAAAAACTTTGGTATATTTACACAATGGAATTCTATATAGCAGAAATAAAGAAGGAACTTGTACCCTTTGCAACAACATGGATGGAACTGGAGAGTATTATGCTTAGTGAAATAAGCCAGTCAGTGAAGGACAAATATCATATGATCTCACCCATTACGGGACAATAATGAGCAAAACTAACAACAAGCAAAACAGAACCAAGTATATGAATACA